>MINK01172692.1:6099-41900 GCA_001735545.1 Phormia regina
TACATACATACATACATACATACATACATACATACATACATACATACATTCATACATATGTGTTCAAAAATAATACTTTTCCAAGATTTACATTATTTGCTTAATAAATTTCCAATATTTAGAAAAAATGTTTACCTTCAGATATCACTAAAAATATGAAAGACTACCTACCACCTCATCTTTTTTAAAATCATATGTTCGTATTATTTACATTTTTCTTTTTAGCTATTGAAGTGTAACCAAACAAAAAAAAAACTTTAAATAAAATGAGTTTTTGTACATGTTGCAGTGGCAAACAAAGCGTCAATGTCAAGGTCACTATCAGTTAACCATTTGGTATCTAAAAAAATAAACTTCCGCCTGATTCAAATGAGTAAACAGATGTTAGCTACTAACTATTAAGTAATCAAGCGAATAATAAACTAACTGTAAATGTGACTAGTTCATTTAATTGGCTAAAAATAGTGTGAAATATTTAATAATCAAAAATTCAAAAAATCTAAAAAACTAAATAACGTAAATGTGTGCGTTTTTTGGGCAATTATAAAAATTTAATTTTATTTTAAACTTTATTTTGAGTTCAACATTTGAAAGAAAATCGTAGGCAGAAGTTTCTTATTATGGTAATTTTATAAGTGGGTTAATATGTTATTGAATTTTTATTGCTATTTTTGTTTTTCAAAAAATATAAATAAGATAAAAAGAAGAAATTTAGTTATAAAAAACTTTTTTTACTCTTTTTCAATAGTACTTTAACACTTAAAAACTTATGACTTTGTAAAGAGATTTTGAAGAAATAATACCCTAGTAAGTAGCTAGTTAAATAAGTGGTTAAAAAATTATAATAGAAAGTAGTAAGTATCTAGTTAAATAAATAGTCACTTGCTAGGAGGTAATAAGTACAAAAAATTCTAACAAGTTTGGATATATTCCAAAGAAAACATTACTTCTCTATTGTCACTAATAGTACCAAAATATGGCACAAGGATAATTTGGTATATAGACAAAGTTAAGAAATTTTTCAGTAGGTACATACTATTTATTTTAATATTGTAAAAGATATTTAGCACGATTAAATTAACTTTTTTCGAAAAAAACTCTAGGTGCTCTAAAAAACCTCAGGTTCTAAATTTTAGCTTTTTGAACAAATAACATGGAAAATGTTAACCACAAAAGATTTTTTGTTTTTTCCAAAGTATTTACTCTTGGTAAATACTTTGGAAAATATGCTTACATGCTAACATGTCTTATCCATTTGGTTTTTGTTGTAACCTAATCATAGTCAAAAATAAACGATTTTAAATTAAAAAGTTTCAGAAATTATATTAAACGCTATTTTCGAGTCATTTAATCCTAAAGTAAAACAAACAAAAAACGTATAATGCGGAATAAATATTAACCTAACTTGACATTTACTCCAATTTGCCCTGGTAAAATTCGTTTCTCATATTTATCATTTATATTTTTATGATTTGTTTCGTATTGAGAATGGGCAAATTCAGTTAATGATCAATTTTATGACAATTTCTTGTTATCAATTTAAGAAATTGAATAAAAATATAAGAAACACACATTTTTACTATAAATTTCATAAAGGTTTTCAAATATAAAATGTATAATTAAAATTCGCTTAAGAATATTTATCATTTGTCAAAATTCTAAAATATTATGTTTACGCCTATTTGCTTCTAATAACCTTGTGTCAAGAATCCATAGTATTAAAATATTAAGAAAATACAAGTTTATTTATTTTTTTTTTTTTTTGTTTTTTTTAGAATCTTTGTATTTTTTGCTTTTCATTTAGTAAAAACACGTAATTTCTGTCTATCAGAGAAAACCTTGATCATGAGTTTTCCAAATTGTTTGAATCAATTTTATTCGAATACATAATTAAAAAAAAATCTTAGTAAAAACAATTCAACAAGTTTTTTCTAAAATAACAATATAACAACAAACATATTCAATTTCAAGTTGTGGTTGAGTTCAAGAGCTTGAACATGCGAATTTCGAAAATTGACTTTTGTACATATATATACATACATTAGACATGCATACATATGTATGTATATGAGATCGAAGTACTTAATACATTCGAAAAAGAATCAAATACATAGAATTTCAAGTGTATTTCTAATTTTAAACAAATACATACATACTTACTTACTAACTTACTTAGATGTAATTTTTAGAAACATTGAAATGTAATAAACTTGATCTGTTGCAAGCAACTATTATTGATCTTGTGATCTTTCCCCCCTTCCAACAATTAACAACTTTGCAATCGAAGTAGGTATATAACAACATTTGGGTGTTATGAAAATCGTGTTTTAAACGTTTAAATATTGCCAAAGTTAGGGTTATATTTGCGGGTCAAGAAAAATGTTGCATGACTAAGATCGTTTTATATTATTGTATGTATTATCTGTCGGTGTGTCAAGTTTTCGAAGTCAATACAAGTGGCTGTCATTGCATGCTACCTGTTAATGTATTGGTAAATTTGTAATGTTTACTTTTTGTATTTTGTATTTCGAACAACTCAACATGTGTATAAAGTTAACTGGCATGCGGTTTTAATGAAAAATCTAATATTTTAAATTTGAAAAAAAAACAAAACTGCAAAACTTGCATTTTCAATTTTAAAATATACTCGCTAGACTAAAGCAAAAAATAATATAATTTTTATTTATGTGTGTTTTTTTCAAAGCTAAAAAATCAGTTTTTTGAGTTGATTTTATGAATTGCAATTAAATAAATCTAGGTAAAGTTCGTTAAATGACCTTCACTATTAATGTACTTTAATTTCCAAAGAATTCTATAAAGAAGAATATTATACGTTTAGTTTTTAAATTTTATCTAAATCAATTTTGATTGTGATTGAATTTGACTTATGAAATTTTCTTAAATATTAAGATATTCTGAAATTGATTTGTTTAGTTTCGTTATAGTAGATCAATAAGAGTAATAATATTGTGTTTGAAAAAAGCTTATCTTTATGTTAGTTTAATTGCTTTCGTAGATTTTGACATTTGAATTTTCAAGTATTTTATTTTGATATTAGTTTAATACCATAGATTATAACATAGATATGAAGTTCAGTTCTTAACCCATTGTAGTACGTGTGCCTTTTAGTGAAATTGTTTTATTTTAATTTTTTTTTATAAAAATTTTTTGATATTAGGCCTTTAAAAACTTATTATTATTATTATTTTTTTTTTTTTTGATGGCACATTAAAATCCTTTTGTATACATATAAAGTGACACGAATGCATGTAGAATCAGTTCGCGTTAATCACTTCAAGTGAGGGGCGCGAAAGTTATGGCGCTTTAAATTGAACGTATAAAAATTTTTACAAACTAGAAGTTTATGTAAAATTCTGGTAAAATTTACACATAATACCAAAACCTTCTGAGATCTATTATGTAGAATTTCTGTTAAAATGTTTTGTTAATAAAAAACTTTTGTTATCTCGTGATCTACTAGCCGGATCGAAATAATATATATTGAAGACTGGAAGAGAAGGACCTAAGCTTTTAGAAAATCAGTATGTAGTCTCCTAGTGATAACACTACATCAGCTACATGGTGTCAAATTTGAATATTTTGAGTAAGAAAAAACTTTAACAAATAAATCTCTTATCTTTCTTATCTCTTACAGTTAAAAATATATTTGCACTTGTATTTATTTCTTGAAGTATGTAAGAGATTTTTTTTAATATTGTATAATTTGGATTATACTATAAATTTATATTTTAAAAGAAAATGTCGCATAAAGAGTTAAAAAAATTGTGTATTTATTTCTGTTTATGCCCTACATGTGTCGAATAATATAAATATATCATGAAAGTTTTTATTTTAATTGATTGACAAAATTAAGTCACTAAAGTCAAAAACGAATGCAGGATGTGCAGATTTTATTTACAGATCAAATATTTGACAATTATTTTTATGTAACGAATAAGATAAATATTTTTTTTTTTTCATTCCTGAAACAATCACTTAAAAAGCTTTTTAAAATCAATATTGGTATTAAAAAAAAATAAATAATAAAATTTATTTTAAAATATTTACACCTTTTCAAAATTAATTTACTCAGAACCTCACTTTGTATTACTTTGTCAATGTCACTCTGTAGATCAAAAAAAGTTGATAATTTTTGTACGTTTTTAAGCAACTGCAAATAATTTGTATGTATAAAGGTATTTGATTAAGGAAAATTTTAAAGAAGTATCTAGTTATTTTGTAAATAAACGAAATCTTTAAAATGAACTAGTTTGTATAAATAATAGTTTTTGTTTTATTTTACTTTCAATTTCGTAATAAAAATGTTTTACTGTGACAATAATTTTAAAAATTTCCTAAATTCTAACAAACATATGGAATTTTAAAATAAAATGTGTAATAAATGGGTTAAATAAGATTATTTTTAAGACATAGTTTCCTAGAAATAAATCTTATTTATTTTAGTTTTTATATTAATAATATTAGAAATTATGTTATTTAAATATAATGATAAATTCTGCTTACTTTTGCCAAAAAAAAAAAAAACTATTACAAAAGAATTGCAATTAAAATTTTTAAATTTATTTCGCATAAAAATCCATTTAACACTTCAAAATAACCCTGAATGTATAAATTAACTTCCAAACAACCAAATAAATAAATAAACGTTCATCCATAAATGTCCATTAATTTGTATTTATTATTCAATTGCAATAAAAACACTTTGTAGAAATACTCTCGTAAATTCAGGCAATCACAAATAATTTACCAATAATTGAAGACGACAAATGAAGTGACAAATTGTCTGTCAAATGCCTGCATTACTTTATTTACAAATATGCAATTCTTGGCTTCACAACAACTCTACAATAAACACTAAACAAATTACGTAGCCCACAAAGTATTGAGTAATACAAATCGAACATTTAATACAAAACATTACATTATATGGATGTATATTTACATGAACAAATAGTATTTATACGATAACAACAAGAAAATAAATTGAATTTTAAAAATGGTTTGGTTTGGTTTAGTTTAGTTTACTTTTGTTTTGCAACATTTATTTAACAAGTACAAGTAGTTTTGAAATACCTCCAACTAATTCTATGTAAATATTTATTTGAGCCAAATAATTGAAATGAGTATTATTACCACATCTATGTATGTTTGTAGTTAATAATATTTGTGTATATTAACTAATAAGATTCAATATAAATAATAATTTCTTGTCGCTTTATTAATAAGTAATTTCAAATGACCTTGAATATATTTGAATATTTGTTTGTACTTAATTTGTATGTATTACATGCTTAATTAATATTCAATGATTTAGTTAAATATAATGTCAATATAATTAATTTCATTAAACTATACTTCACATCTAAATGAGTACAAATCTCAATTTATATGAATAATTTAAGAGTTCAGAAGAAAAATAAAAAATAATTAATAAATTGTTTGGTGGGTCATCATCTAACAGGTTCTAATTTAAGTGAATACGTGCTGGAAGACATTCAGGTCGTATTTAAAAAAATCCTTGAAAAAAAAAAATCCTTTTTAAATTTGCCAAAATTATTATTTATACGAAAAAGAGAAATTTTCAGATTTTATTTTTCTACAGTCAATGGAGTTCGCTTTTTTCTGCACAACTTCCGGGGATATATATTAATACATATATTTATAATAAAATTGAAATGGTGTCTAGAGTGAACTGATGATGACAGTGGTTGCAGTGTTTTTTTTTCACAAATTGGAAACTTTTTATTGTTTGCAAAAGTACTGTATAATATTCCAAGCTGACATTTATGTGGTGACCTTGTAGTAAGAAAAATTCACGATTTAAATTTTTTACAAATCAGTTCACCATTTGCGATTGATGAAAGTAATACATCAAAAGATGCAGACTAAAATTCTATAAGTTAAATTTCTTTTGATAAATGAAAACATACTTAAAACTGGTAATGTTATAAATAAAATAAGGCATGTTGAAGTACGAATCTTGATTTTATTCACAGTTTAGTGAATAATTTAAAATTAATTAGAAATATAGTCAGTAGTAGTAAGTAGTAGTTGTAAAAAGAGTAGTGGGCAAAACAAAAGATTTTTTATTCTTTAATAAAAATATGTGGACTAGATGAAATTCGGTTAGCTAAGAAAGAATCTATTTTTTATATGTTTCTTTCACGTACTGTTTTAATGGGCATGAATAACATCATCAACCTTTTCAGCGGTCCCACTAGTAAAACTCAAAAATCGTTTGTTCAATTAAGGCTACAGCTCAAGAAGTAACCATTTTGATAAATTATGTATATAAAAATTGTCTTCCAGGCACGTAAAACATATTTACATTTCCCTAGTAATATCCGAATTATGGATCAAAATTGTTTGAAAGATAATATTAATTATGTCACGCTACACGTCTTTAGGAACGAAACATTTATTTTTTTGTGGTTTCCTGTACCTGGCGATATCACTGGAGTATATTGAAAAAGTTTTCTGTTACAAAAATATATTCGTCTTTTCTAGTTTCCAAAATGTTTTCTAGTAGTTCCAAATGTGAAATTATTAATTTAACAAATCAGTTCAGTTACATGAAATAATTATTTAAATCAAATCAATTTGTCAACACAAAACTTTTATATTTGTTTTTATTAAACATTTTATTAAAAAAAAAAAAAATTATAATTTTGAATCATTACTTACTTTTCAAAGCCCACAAATCGAAATTCTGTAAACCATCCAAATATTGTTGTGTATGTAAACGACACAATTCCGATGCTGATGGATTTCGTGAAGCATCAAATGGTTGAGCTATAGATATTAATCTCTGGCCAATGTTGTAAATATATTCTAAAAGTAAAAAAAAACAAAAATGATTTAATTAATTCTTGTTGTTTTTTGTTCGGAAAAGAACAAAATTTATTTATTTTTATTATATAAAATTAAGTCATTGATATAACTGGGCCAATTCGTGTGTTTAGAAATGGAATTTGTAATTGTTATTATAAATTGTATCTGTTGAAAGGTTAATTTGCATTAATTTATTTACATATATACATTTTTTTCAACTAATCTGTTTTATATACTTATATTTTAGTAAGTGTTAATATTTAAATAATAACAAGTTAGAATATGATTGAGATGCGGTCAAGAACGTTTAGTTGCTTAAATATGAGATAATAATTGAAACAATATACAAGGATTTACTTTGTTCTAATAAAAATATTATCAGATTTGCTGAAAGCTATAAATATTTTTATTATATTTTATATTTTTATTAAAATTTTAAAAGCAATTTGAATAAGAAATTCATTTTCAAAAATATATTTATGTGAACTAAATATTTTTGCCATTATATAACATCTCTCTTCAAAAATACATCTTTCTGTACTAAGCAGAATAAAAATTGAAATATTACATAATTCTATTGAAACATTTATGGAGGCATTCAATACACACTTCAGTCAGTTGGAATTGTTTTTTGTTCGAATCTTTAATGAAATTAATCAACATGTAGAAACTGTCAATTATAAATAAAATATATATATTTAAAAATGACGACAATAATTACCCCGTAGGTGGCAGAGTGATGGTTCAGTTGCTGTTTTATATAAATATAATCTAAAAATACACACACACACAAAAATATTTTAAGTCTAAAGTTTAATGTGTCCATCATTTATAAAGTGAATCTAAATCTTTTGTCAGAGAAAGTATTTATAAACATTTTCTTTATTTATGTTTATTTTTTTTTGTATTAGTTAAATAAATAGACAATTCAAATTTGTTTTATTAATTATGTTCTAGGTTTACTAATATATTGTCTAGTACTTAAATTAATTAAAGAATCCAATAAAATTTTATTTTCATTTATTTTCATATATTCATATATTATTAATTTGTTGTTGGTTTAGCAACAAGTGTTTAACAATTTTTTTTTTTTGATTGTTAAAAATTCACAAACTTTTTGAAAAAAAACACTTTAAAATATTAACAAAAATTTCCCCAAAATTGCAAACATTTCATGAAAAAAAAAAAAAAAAGTTTGACGCTTTAAAATTAAATAAAATTTAGATCTTTGCGGAGATACCCCATATATATTAAGATATCAACATTAGTAAAATTTTCAAAATTATTTTACAAAAAATCTCTGAGGTTCATAAAACAAAAATTAACATTTAGAAATTGGAATACAACATTAAGTTGTACATATATTGTAGCTTAATAATAGGTTAGAGATCTCCTACGGTTTTATAAAATTTTAAGTATAAATTATTATATTTATGTCAAATTAGAGCTGCATTCATAATATTACATTTAGAATATTCTTTGAGCTAAATGTTTTAATGGCATGTGAACCTTGTGGTGAAATTTTTCATTAAATAAATTATGTTTTTATATAGATCTAAAAAATCATAAGGAAAAATTAAAATAAAATGTCATTGTGGTTGCAGATAATTATTTTAAAGTAAAAGAATAATCAAAATTTTTGCAAATTTTAAATTCGAAATCGTTTGTTGTTGGTCTTGATAACTATATCTACTTAAAATTTCCTTAATTCGATAATATTTTTCTTTTTTATTTAATCTACTTTTATTAGGTTGAACTTAGACCTTAAGTGGAAATTATTAGAAGTCAAATCTGTTTTCTGCCAAAGGAATATCTCCTGGAGAGTAATGATAATTTAAAGACAGAATATTTTTAAATGTTTACAACATCTGAGAAGTGTCCTTGAAGCACACCTATACATACGTTGATCAATGTTATTTTAATGCCATCTAAGTAAAACTAAATGTATTGGGGTCTTCAATTAAAATTTTGTGAGAACCACTGCTTTAACTTATTTTATTTATAACTTTTAAATCCCCTCTTAATTCGTATTTTCTACCCAATAATTTTTGCATAATTATTGTTAATTTTTGTTTTCATTATTTAAAATTTTCATAGTTCCTTGTCTCCGAAACGTGTAATAAGTACTAAAATACTATTTTTTATTTATTCTCTCGATTCTATATATAATCTAAAACTGATAAGTTCCAATACAGTGTAATTTTGTTCATGTACTCGATTCTAATTCATAGCAGGTATTTTATATACCGCGCAGAAAAAAATACATATCTTATTGATAAAAAAAATATATATTTATTTTTTAGTTTGTTCATAACAATCTGATTCTCATTTGGTATGCCAAGAACGTTTTATAATTTTTTATATATTAAAAAAAAAAAAATGTTTGCATAAATAAAAAAGAACACCACACACACTTGTGTAAATCCTAATATATATATTATAAAAATGAGGTGTAAGTTTGTTTGTTTGTTTGTTTGCTTATTTGTTTGTGCGTCAATCTCGTCCAAACGGCCAAAACGATTTTCACGAAATTTGACACAAAGATAATGCCAGTGCCGGAGGTGATTATAGGCTGTGTAATTTCTCGATTGAAAGCTACGCTCACTTTTAAAACGACTGCATTGATTTTTAAGACATTTGACATACAGAAAGTACCAGTGGTGGCGATATTTATACGCTATATAAGATTTCGATTCTTAAACGGCTACACCGATTTTCACGAAATTTGAAATACAAATTGTAATAGTGCCGGTGTTGGTTATAGGCTATTTAAGATCTCGATTACGCCTACTTTTCACACCCATTTTTTTAAAAGTCCTAAACGCCTCACTGACATACACTAAATTTGACACACACATAGTACCAGTAGCGATGGTCGTCATATACTTATAGTTTGGATGACATGCCCACATTTTACGCCCACTTTTTTAAAAATTCTAAACGGTAGTAAATACATATTTGGTATCGCCTAATAAGGGATAGCGAAGCGCACCGGGTTACGCTCGTAAGTAAATAAACCGATGGTCACAGGGAATTTTATTAACATGATGAGCTCAATTTTTGTTTTTGCAGGGGCAACATTTTAAATATATTATTTTTTCTTTCGAAATAAACAGAAAGGAAATATTAAGAATGCAATGCGATCGTGTAAAAACATATATACATTCATATGTATAGTTTAAAATAAAATAATCAGCTATAAAAGACGGTACTTTTTCTGAAAAAGATTTTGTATTTTTATTGCTATTACACAGAAAAAAATATTTCAAATTATTTTTTAATAAAATTATTAACTGAATTTTTATTGGTATAAATTTATATTTTAAATAAATTGACAGTTCTTACAAAAAATATAAAGAAAAATTGATTTTTTCCAATAAAAAAGTAAAAATAAAATTAATTTGACTAGTTTTTCAACAATCATCAGCTCATTATGACTTTTAAAGAAAAAGAAGTAATAATAAAATTAATTATTGTAGTTATTAATATTATCATTTGGATGATTAGAGCAATATCAATTAATTTTTTAGACATATACATACATATATCTTTTTTTTTTAATTTTGAAGAAAAAAAAGAAAAAGTTGTTGAAACCTACTTTAAGTGTATTGGCAGTTTTTTGTTTTTTTTTTAATTAAGAAAAGTATTAATGTGTTTTTGTACATATTACAAAAAAAAAAAAAACTGAGAAATGCAAAATTTCAAATCATTCATTTTGAAGTTGTTTGATAGGAAGTTTGTGCCAATCAGTGGTCAAATTTTTAAATATAATTTTACAATTTTTGCAATAGATAATTTTGCATTTAATTTTGTAAAAAAAAACTAATTTAATCGGTCGGAAATACTAGAATACATATTAAAAATCTTGACCAATAACTTGATATTAAAATTTCGTAACTTTAAGCCTTTTAGCTCCCATATATTTAGTATTATAGTACAAATTTTGAAATAATAAAAGAAATTAAACATTTTGCTAAAATTTACTTGTAAAAAGATTTAAATTTATATTTTCCAAACTAAAGCCGATATTCACAGGATGTTTTTAACAGACAATCCCAAGTTATGTGTTTTATTTTTGTTTTTTTTTTTGTTTGAAATTTACGTAATTGGAAAAAATGCATTTAAAATTATTTCTTTTTGGTGAATTTCAATAAATGTGTGAGATTCTATAAAAATTAAGAAATTTGCTGATATTATATTAGAAGTTCTATAAAATCACGTTGTCTTGAATGAATGTATTCTTAACAGATTTACATGCAATATTCTTATGTATGTATTTAATATTTATAGTGATATTGTTTAAATATATTTGTCAGGCTTGAATATAATTATATTCAACATTATTTCAAAATAATTTATTTTAATTGTGGTAAAATGCTCATACTTTTTTTGTCGCCAATTTTATTTTTATAGCAGTTTTTATGACTAAACCATAAATAGTTTTTTGAACTGTTAGGAAATTAGCATCAATTCAATCATTTTTAAATAGTTTTTAAATTTTATATTTCAACATTATATCAATACAATATAATTGATATACTTTTTATTGGCATGTTGTCAATTATTTTTTGGGAATCACTGACTTCGAAATTCTTTAAGAACATATATAAACCATCATATGAACGAAAAAGTACCACAATGTCCCCTAATGAATTTTCATTAACTTAGGACCATGTCTCTAAATTAAAACTTATAGAAAATTCAAAAAGTACCATCAGAACAAAAAAGTACCATAAAATCTCCTCTTATGGATTCACATTAATTTCAATTATTATCTATTTCATCATTCTAGATTCATAACTATAAAAAAATCAAAAATACCATAAGACAAATAAAAAAGTACCATAAAGACTGCTCTTGTGAATTCTTTCCCATATAGGACCATGTATAATTAATTTCATGTTTCTAGGTTAAATATTACAGGAAATTAAAAAAGTACCACAAAGTCCCCTGTTATTTCTTGTTTCTAGATTCATAATTTTGGAAAATTCAAAAAGTACCATTCAAATAAGAAAAAAGTACCACAAAGTCCCCTCTTATGAATTCTCATTAACTAAGGACCACATATCCCAAATTTCATGTTTCTAAGTTCATAATTATAGAAATTTCAAAAAGTACCACAAAGTCCCTTCTTATGTATTCTTGTTAACTAAAGGCCTCATATTCCTAGTTTTATGTTCCTAGGTACATAACTATAGTAAATTCAAAAAGTAGCATTAGATTCTTTCCAACATCGAACCATGCGCATTTAAATTCATGTTTCTAGGTTATATATTACAGAAAATTCAAAAGTACCATTAGAAGAACAAAAAGTATCTATTGAATTCTTACTTATAGGACCATATATCTTTAAGAACCACAAATTCCACCCTTGTAAATTTTTATCCACATAGGAATACATTTACTTAATATTAAAATTAATTATTTAATTTGAATAAAATGTAATTTCCCGCCTTTTCCCCTTTTTGGTACCTTTTTCACTCATCGAAGTACCAAAAATTGTATTTCAATAAATTTCTAAATTGTAGTAGAATCCCATATTGAAATCTTTATTTGAATGTATATATATATTAATAAATAAGAAACGTTCGATTTTCTAAAAAGTACCAAATTTGTATTTCTCATTTTTTATAAGTTATGAATACGGCATAAATTTAATCTGTATATTGATTGGTTTCAAAGATAATCGAAAACATTTTTTTCTCAACGTTCTTAAAAATTATTTTCAAAGCAAAAAAAAAAAAATGTTTTAATGATTTTCCCACATATTTCACATTTAAGCTTTTTATATTTTTTTAATTTTGTGTAATTTTTTGTTGTTTAATTGCTTTTGAAATGTTGTTGTTTTGGTTTATTTTTTATGTTATATATTTTTCACTTTTAACGTTTTTTTATTTGAGAGTTCTTCTAATTTGTCAGTAAAATCACAGCATTAAATAAACAATTTCCTCCAAATCTTCATCACCAAAATTTCATTGTTCTTAAACATTTTGTATTTATTATTTCTAAAAGAAATGAATTATATTCAGTGTTTTTATCTAAACATTAATACTTTTCTCAAAAGTTTATTTGTTTAGTTCAGTTTCATTATATCTTAAGATAAATTATCTAAAAATGCAAAAAATGTTCAAGAACATTTAGAAAATTAAATGTACAAATAAACAAAAACCTCGAAGATGATTATAACTGCGAATTAATCACAAAATGACTTTCAAACAATACTTTTGTATCAAAAAAAAAATGTTTTTGTTTAACTTTCGAATTAACAATTCTATATAAAATATCAACTGGTTTTTTTCTTTTCATCCTCAGATTTTATATTCCGTTTATTTCTTCTTTTTTTTCGTTGTATTATTTGGGAATGTTCTTTAAACTCTCTAACAAGTTAAATAAATAGATATTTTATTAAGTTTCAGTTTATGTTGAAATTCATTAACTCGAAATTCTTGTGCATTTCTATTTGATATGTTACTGTTATTTACTCGTAGTACCACTTTGTTAGTATGTATTTTTTTATTTATGTATTTTTTTATTCTATTATTTTATCATCATCTTTAAATTATAACAAAAATGTTTAAACATAATTTAACATGTCTGCTTAATGTAAACTTTGTATTATTTCAATGTCAATATTAATTTTATTTACTTAAATACTTCTGAATAAACAATTGCTAAAATATAAAATATTTTTGAAATAGGTATTTTATTTTGTTATAAAATTAAATATCTTTACTTTTTTTTCTTTTCTATTCTTATGGTTGGGTTTTATTTTTGGAATGAAAACATTCTCTAAAAATAAAATTTTATTGTTATACCTTTGTATGTATTTGTGCTATTTGGTATTCTCGATGGTTGAAGAAGAATTTAATTATTAATTCAAATTGTTGCTAATTTTATTATATCTATAAATTAAATGTTTATATTAATATTTGTAAATTCTTGAAACGCATTAAAAAAGAGGTGAATTAAAAAGTAAAAGATACTTTATATAGTTTAATGATCTTTAGTTTTCTTAAGTCAATCAAGTTTAGTCGTGGTTCACACGTAATAAGTTTCTATGCCGAAAAGGGAAAAATATTATATTAAAATTAATAATATTAATAGAAAGTACAATCAGAAGAACAAAAAAGTACAAAGTACCCATTTGTGAATTCTAACATACTTAGGACTATGTGTACTTAAATTCATATTCTTAGGTTATATAAAATGCATTATTGAATTTTTATTATATCTATCTTTTTAGTACTCTTTATTCCCTCTTTTATTAATAATCTTACATAAATTAAATTTAAATAAAATAATAAAATTACACATAAAGATCGCAATCTGATTAAAATTGTAGAGAACATATAATTTAGCAAATCCTGTATGCTTGGGGGCGTGTCCTTGAACGAATTTATATCAAATATAGTTTATATTAAAATTTATACGAACAATATTATTAGCTGTTGATCAAATTTTGAAAATTTGACAGGGGAAGCTCTTCTTCTTTAAACATATTTGAAAATATGTTCCCAAATATTTCTTTAAATACGTTTACTATATCATGCTTTATTTAAGATACAAAGTATAAATATTTCATCTTATCTCATTAAAATATCTCTCCCATACTTTTTTAATAAAAATTCTCTAAAAAAAACACGCCACGAAAATAAAAATTCTCGAACCCCTAGGAACATAAAATTTTATTATAAATATTAATACTTAAAAATACATAAATTAACTAAACTAAAACATATATATATATTTTTTTTCTTTTCACTTATATAATTATATTCAGCTACCGTGAGTAATAATAAATATTTATTTAAAGTTACGTGACTGTTTTGTTGAGATGTTAAATATAAATAATTGCTCTGATTTATTTAAACAATTTATAAAATGAGCACAAAAGAAAAGAAAAATTGATGCTTAATGTGCAAAAATTTAAAATCACATATTATTTTGTTATGATGACTAACTATTGTAATAAAAATATTTTCATTGATAACTCTTTAAAAAGGTAAAACAGATACATATTATAGTTGCTATTTATTATTAAAGCAAGGCTTAAATATTATTTAAGTTTTATTTGTTCCACTACCTGTTTATAATTTGTAATTATTTCCTCTTTTATATAAACAATAATGATATGTAATAGTAAATAAATAAATGATTTAATTTTTGAGACACATGTCTTTAATTAAGTGCAAAAATGTTTTTAAGTGGCTAATAAGATAATAAAGAAATTAATTAATGACAAAAATAAAATAAAGATATTTATGCCATAACATAATTTTGTAATTATTGTTAATTTAAGACATTTAATTTTTTAATTTAAACAATATCATATAGTTTTATATATGTATTTTAATAAAATTTAGAACTGGTTTTATAGTTTCTTGTAGTTATATAAGATATTCTAAATTTTAGCAATAAAATTATTATGATTATTTGATGAGTTTAAGCTACTGTAGGCTGAGACCTTTAACATTATTAGACATTTGTAAACCTTGTGTTTAAATTATTATTTTTTTTATGAATTTTGAATTGATTATATTGACAATATATTTAACTACTATTTGTTGATATTTTAGCAATTCAAAAGCAAAGTCCAATACTAAAACTGTCTTAATAGTATTTGTTTTACAAAATATATAGTGCTTTGCAGACACTATGCAAATAAAGGCTAATATGATTTGATGAATAATTATTTTACATATGATGTTATAAACATTTTATTAAAAGTGAAAATTAGTTATTTAATAATGTATAGAAATATTTTTCTCCAATTGTTATCATTTTATTGAATTTAAATACATAATTGTTGTTTATGCTTATTTAACTGAACTTTAGAATTTTAGAAATATTTTAAATGAATTTTAATAACTAGTTTGTTTTTTATAAAAAATCATCAAACTTTGCACTTTCTTAAGATTATCACATTTATTTTAAAATAAATCACAAAAGACTCAAGTTTAAATAGATATACGTATTAATGTTTTATTTCAAAAACGTCATAACTGAAAAATGTACTATTTTTACTGAAATTACATAAAAAGTTTTCTAATGTAATTTATCCCAAATGTAATACTCTATAATCAATTGGTGACCGTAAAAAAATACTTACAAGATATTTTAACAGAAGATATATCATTAGTTTAATGTTAAAACAAAACTGAAATTTTTTGAGTTATGACGTTCTTGAAATTAAACAGCGATATGTGAGTACATAAGTACTTATTAGCATTTGAAAAATTAACAGTCATTTTATTAAAAAAAATATTTATATTAGAATTGAAAAAAAAGAAATAATCAAAAATGTAAATGGTAATGAGTTGTTCATACTCTAATCAGGACATATTGCTCTGCTTAGATAATTTCTATTAAGGACTATTAAATAATATATTTGTTATAGTTCTAAATCCTTCTATTTATTTCCCGGATTATTCAGCTAAAAAAAATTCAAAACAAGTTCTATGGGTTATTTTGTTTATTTTCTCCCTACTTGTTTTGAAATTTATGTTTTATTATGAAATTTATTTTTTTTTATCAAACTTTTAAAACACTTTAGTGAAATGAACGCGTTTAAATTGTCATAATGAAAAGACCAACAAATATTATTTGCAATTCAATTAGTTAGTTGGACAAGTTGGACTAGTAGATAGTTGCCGTAAAAAAAAAACGTGAGTTATATTTTTTTTTATTTAAGTTCTTTTGTTTTTTATTTAATTTTTTTAATTCATGATGATTATGTTAAAAAATTTATATATATTTTTAAGCGTGGGTTTGTTTTAATAACTTACTAATCAATAAGAGGATTCTTTAAATGCTTAGTAATTGTAGAGTAATATATTTTTTTTAAGATGATATTTAATGAGAAATAAAAATTCTTTATATATATATTTGAAGTGAATGCTTTTTTTTTAATAAGAGCAATTAAAAGACAAAATAAAAGAGATGTAATAAGTATCGAAAGATAGAAAATACACTTTGAATGCTGATGAAATGCATTAAGGCCCAAATACTATGTATACGATTTTGTTAATGATATGAGTTCTTTTTTTATTGAATAACTACAAATTATATCGTAATTCTAACGAGCGTATTAATGAAGACTATTACTTATTCTAGTGAAACAGACCAGATTCTTTGCGGGAATCGAACCCACAACACCCAGTCTTACAGAGTAGCTCACTATCAACAAGGTTATAGTAGCATTTGTGATCAGAATTTTATTAATATTTTATGAGTTAAACTATAAAATGTTTCTTAAAATTGATTTGAAGTCTTCTAAGAAATTAAAAAAATCTATATTCTAATATTCGAAACGCGTAATTAAATTTATTTAGTCATTATTTTAAAACATTAAAAGAATTAATTTAAAGTATTAAATTCTGAGTACTTCATTTAAATTGCATTAATTCAGCTAAGAATAAAATCCTTAAAGACTTCAATTTCAAATTTCTTCAATTCAAATTTATTACTAAATAGCTTTAGAAAATATTTTATTTTTTAATTTCATTTTATAATGAATTAATTAATTAATATTTAAAAATTTAATAAAAATATATGTTAATTAAATTTATTATTATTACCTATTTATTTTCTTCATAGTCTGATGGCTTATGTATTATACACAAATAAAATTGGATTTAGATTTTTTCTATAAAAAATTACAATTTGTTTTGCTAGAAATTTTTTGAAATTTTTCGAAAATATTTTTTTCTCTGTAAATTATACACAGAAAAACTAATATTTCAGTTATGAAAATATAAGCATTCATAAGCATTCAATTAATTAATTTTAAATAAATATAATAGAAAAATAAAAATGTTTTACTCTTAATAAAAAATATCAAAAACATTTTTATTTTAATTTCAACTTTTTTTAAATATACGGTTTAATTTAACTTATTATGAATTTAATTAAACAATTATATTACTTATTATTTTGATCAATTATAAATAATTTGGATTACACTTTTTAATTACTCCAATTAATAATTTCACTTTGTCTTCTTGCAAGTGGATGTTATTCTGAATGGACTCATAAAATAATTCAGAATATTATTTTTAGAATAAAAAATTAATGATTAATTTTTCTAATGGGTACATTTATTGAAGAGATAATGAAAAAATTAAACCTATGTATGTATATAATTAGGCTTTAGAGATTTACTTTTACTTAAAATTATAAATAATGAGTTTCTTACAAAATAATTATACGTTAATATTTTTTAAATTATTAATTATCTTTCTCTACACAAATTACTAACTCCATAACTCTTTTTTTTAATTTTCTTTGACAGGTGCTGCTTTAAAAACATCTTAAATTTTAGGGTAAATAATATTTATTGACAATGTGTGCAAAATTTTTGACAGTTTTGACATCAATTATTACCAACTAACATAGTTATTAAGACAGCTAGCAAGTAAACAACAATTGCTGACTTAAACTTAAACAAATAGGCGCAAGCCCACATCTTTTGACTTAAAAAAAATGTAAAATTCTGTTAAAACCAAAAACAATAAAAATTATTACAAAAAGTTGTTAAATAAATTTGAAGAAAAATAAATAAATAAAATGACTAAAAAATTTAAGATTATCAAAAATCAATGGTGAAATTTTATGTGATTGGAATGGAAATTTAAATACGACCACTACAAATACACACACACACACTCACTCACTCACTCACTTGCAAGCCAAAAGTGTTATTGAAGTGGCATTTGATTTCAGCAAAAAAAAAAAGTTGTTGGATTTTGAATTGATTTAAATATTATATTTTTTTTTAGTTTTCGTTGGAATTTTGGTCAATGGCTTTAGATTACATGATTACTTATTTTACGTACTTAAAGGTTGTTTTGTTTTTATTCAATTGTAGATTTTTTTTTTTTTTTTTACAGGTTTTTTGCCAATAAATCACAAATTTTGTTAAAAAAAATATCAATGATTAAACAAATTTTGTTTAAAACATTGGCAAAACTTCAATTAAACCAAACGCTTGAATAAATAGATTGTCAGTCAGTTATTCAGTCATTGGGTTTTTGTATGTAATTGATATAGTTGTATGAAGGTTATTTGTTAAATTATTTTTTTTATGATATGGGAATTTATTGTTTTTTTTCTAGTTTACAACCACAACTTACCTTTTTCACTTTCTTCTATATCATCTTCTTCATTTACATTTTCCAATTCAATTTGTTTCAATGTAAAATTGGCTGCCATGTTGCTTAGATTTCTTTCCAAGGCATTATATTCAATTACAGTTTCTTCGGCAAACAATTTTAAACTATAATTGACTTTATCCTCGAATAAGGAAGCTATTTTATTTTCCAATTTACTACTGGAGGCCTGATCACCACTATCTGCTGCTGCACTTAAAAGATTTTCCTCTATATTGCAATTATCCTTTAAGGAACAGGTGGGAGCTGTGGCTGCATCCAAACTATGGCCAAAATGTAATTGTGAACTTAAAGCAGCACACAGCACTATTATTAGGGTAGCACCCTTCATTTTTATAATTGTCCTTTTACTTTATTGGTTTTATTTTATTAATTTAAGTTTTTAAGAAATTTATAAGGAAAATTTCTTTTATATTGTTTTTTATGTTATTTTAGGTTTAAATTAATTTTGTTGCACCTTTCATTTGTAGTTTCTTTTAAGTTTTGTTCGTTGTTTTTTTAGTTAATAATATTTTTGGTTTTTTATTGTTTGATTTTTTTTGTTTAAATATTTGTTAAACACTTGTTCGTTTTTATTTCAATTCTTTTGTTTGATTATTTTTTTTTTTGCTTGTTTTATTTCTTGTTCCAAATGCTGCAACATATAAAATACATTGTTTGATTTTTTATTTATTTATTCTAATAAATTTATTGCTTTTATATTTGTTTGCTTTATTTTGTATAGATAAATGATTAAAGGTTTTAATGGTGTGTAACTAATTGCTAATATGCATTTGTAAATATTTATTAGAATTAAATAACTTTTTAACCCTTGAAGGCTTAAATATATAAACAATGTACTTAGATATTAGATTTTTAATAAATTTAGCTTATAATTGAAAATAAAAAGTGAAAGGTTATCAGAAGGAAAATTATAAATTTATTATTTTATTGTTGAAATAACAATAATAATTTTTCTTTTTTTATTTCTATGTTAAATCTCTGACTCTTATAGGTTGCGAGAAAAATCTAGATAAATTTTATTCTAACTTTCGCTTCTAAATCAATCCCTGTCTACTGTATTATACCAAATAACAGAAATAAAGTAAATATTGTCTAACTTAATAGTGTAAAAAATTTGAGAAAATATATCCTGTCTTTAAAAGAACACCGAAAGATCAAGCAAATCAGTAACTTCTAGTCCGTAGGTTGAACTTTTATGGAATTTCAAATTGGAGTAGGATAGCACAGTTGCATTTAAATTTTAGAGCCATGATTCTATATAAACTTCAGAAGTGGAGGGTACTATTGAACTCTAGCGAATTTGTAAAAGTTCTTGATAAATACTCTGAAAATCATGCTTTCATGTACTATTTATCTTAAATATTTTTTTCTAGATATATTCATTTGAAATTTCTACAATCTCAACTTTGCAAAATCCTGGTCAAGTTTTTTCCATTTATATCGCAACATTTTCAACCGATTCTATTATGTTTTTATTAAAGAACTAAATTATTCATTGAAAAGAGAAAGTTTGAAGTCGATGTTTAGAAAAAAAAAAAAAATAAATAAATAAATAAATAAAATAAACGATTTAGGATGTTTGTAAAAATTAATAAACAGTGGGATGGAGGTACAGTCATTAAAAGTTTCTAAAAGTTCGTACATTCTAAACACATGTTCAAGTTTTTAATCCCGTAATAATAAAAAAACTAAAACGAAATACTAAAGTAATGATATCACTTTCTCAGTATTAAGCTTCATTTTGGACCCATTTAATCGGACATTAACATTTAGCCCAAAAATTTCATAATAAATTTTGTTGAAACTTAGTTTGTTTTATTACAAATCGGAAAAATTCGAAAAGTATTTTTATACTTGAGTACTTTTTTGAAGTCACGAGATATAAAGTTTTTTTATGGTCCTTCGAGCTGCATGCTTAAGACATAATCATAGCTATAGTCTCAGTATTTATGATTTTGGCTTCTCAAACCTATTCCAAAAGATAACTGCTGAAATTAAGCCGTGATAAGTCTTAGAAAAAACTTTTTGAAGTCAAACAGATTTTCCAAGTTTGTCTTCTAAAAGTTGTAAAAAGTTTTAAAAATAGTTTATGTGAACTTTAAAACGGCAATAATGTGCCTAATTAAAGTTTAAATTATTAAAAAATAAATTAAAAGTTCTGCATCTTTAAAAATATTAATATTTATCACAATAGTTGTTAATACACCATATTTTTCTTAAAGTTTTTAATATCCACAGATATTTTTCTTTAATTTAATTTCTTTTTTTTTTTTTCAATAATTTTTCAACACGTATTTTTAATTACTTATTTAAACAGAATTTGCAAACTTTTTTTATTTTAATTTGAAAATTTATAAAATCTTAGTTAAGTTCAATTGAAACAAAATTTTGTCTAATCTTGGTTTAATGCTCATTTTGTAATATAATTAAAGTTAGTGTCAAGATCAACGAGCAATTGGCAATAATTTAATTATTCTGTATGTCAAGAACACAATTATTTATCATTATTTGTCATATTGTTCATTTATTCATTTATGTGCAAAAAATAAAGAAAAATATTATCACAATTAGAAAAATTAGTTTAAAAAAATTCAATTACTTTTAAAATTAATTTCCGTTAAATTTTTCTAAATAAATTTCAATCTTAAAACATTTCAAACGCTGATATTTTTTCTTTAACAAATTTTGAAACTTTCAAAATTTTTTTGAATTTTGTAACCGTTTTCCGAGCCGCTACAACCGCTAAGCCGCGAATTTCAATTCGAACTAAACGTTGCGAATGTCTGTAACTCAGCTAGAAACGGTAGAAGCTTATAAAAATACAACAACATCAGCTACAACAACAATTGCACAAAAACTAAATAATTCAGTTAAGTCTCGCGCAAAAAAATTAAAAATATAAAAAACACACACATACACCGAAATCAAATATAACAAACACGATCAAAAATTCAAAAACTAAATTCGAAATTAAGTCGTTGTTTGTGTTTAAACTGATCGATGTTATATCTAACCAACTCCAACAAATACAAAGACAAATTCTCAACAAAATACACACATACACACCTGAACAACATAAAAATGAAATAGAAAAAAAGAATTTCAAAATTTTAAAATTTACAATTCATCGCTATGATTTGGGAACTAAATAAAGCTTTTTTATTATTGCTGCTTCTTCTTCTGCTAGTGTTTATTGAACAGACTTATACACTCATAGATACTTTTGTATCTATGTGAATTTGTAGATAAAATAATGCAAACAGTTTTTTATTGTTTACACTAGAGTTTTAAGTTGAGGTGACTGAACAAGAGCTGACAACTTTGACGGCGATAACTTCTGCAACTGCGGTTGTTTTTTTATGTGTAGTTTAGCGGCGGTATCAATAAGATTGAGTTTGTTTTTTTTTGTAGTTGCTTCTTAACAATTTGTTAAAGTTTTCTTGATAAACTTAAAATTAATGTGTTTTATATTGGCTATACAGGTGTCTTCATATGTTAACAGTTGCTTTAAGTAACATTTAATGTTAAAGGTTGTTAGGGTCATCTGTTTTATTTGTTTTTAAGGGATTACAGGAAAGATTTTAGAATCCTTTATTAAGGATATATTTAATTATAAAAATTGAAGGACAACAGACATATTGAAAGATACATATGTCAATAAAATATTACATATTCTAGAAAATAATGTAAATATTTTCTAGTCTTGTGAATATTAAAACAATTATGACCTAAATTAAGGCCTGCATGTTTATAAAAAAATTTATAAACATGCCGTCCAAGATTCCCGGGTAATTTTCTATTTTTCTTGTCCCGCCGAACGAAATTCCCGGGAATTTTAAAATCACTTAAGTATAAGAAAATAACAGGAACTTATATATTTGAGTAATGTTTTAAAAAAGATTAAGCCAAAAATCCTACTGTATCTTAACCACAATGTTATTAATAAGGTTTCATATACAAGAAGGGATTGAGGTGATCATTTATTATGAAAATATATACACTTTTTAAGATAATTTGATTTTATTTATATTGAAACGATCTTGTGATTATAGTTTTGCTCAATTTTGTGCGAAAATATATTGCAACTCTTACTTTCCACAAGAAATTCTCAATTTAATAAGCAATGTCAACATTATTTTCCTTCTTTCTTTCTATTTTTTATAACATAGAACATCCAACTCCTACCAAATATGGACTTGTATGAGTTAGGCTAAGAAAGAACTGTGAAAATAGGTTTATTTGTTTCTGTATTAATTCATTTTGAAAACGACAAAAAGTATTTCGGACCACACTTTCGATGACCGTGTACGGAATTTAAGTAAGTTGTACATATTATGATATGATTAAAACTTTCTAAACCCCAAACCTAAAGCTAAAGCGGAAAATACGATCTGCTTAATATTGTGTTGATATCTTCAAATTCTTTTACTCTAGCACGTCTTGGGGGTGGAATGTAAAGTTCCACTATCGGTCACGCTTGCGTATTGGGTATGTGAAAAAACAACTGCTAGAATAATATAGACATATATAAAAACATACTTTTAAATGTTATATTTATTTGAAGTTGATACTTTAACAACATTTAAATTAATTAAAAATGTTATTAAATCGAATATTTAAATGACGAAAATATCATGCAATGGAATGTTAATAAGGATAAATTAGAAAATTAGATTTTTTTCATTTAGTATTAACTTAGTGAAAAATTAATTACAGTAAAAATATTTCAATCCAAACTACTGTAATTCGTCATATTACAAATATTTAAAACACTGTAATGTAGCAGCGAACATTAAGTGAATATTTTATTACTTGGTTGTGCATGTGTATTTTAAATTCTTAAAAATGTTAAATTTTTTGTAATGATTCTGCTACATTAATATAAATATATTGCTAAAAATTTCCTTCAACGCAATTATGAATCTATAAATAAATATACATTAGCATAATATATATAGAATACTCTTACCACAGATGATATATTAAATTAAAAACAAATGTTATGGCATTAAAATCGAAAAATTTTACTACAGAAATTTTTTTGTTATCGATTTTTTTTTGCAGAAAATTTATGTTATCGATAATTTTGATTAGAGCATTTTTGTTATTAATTAATTTTGTATGGACAATTTTAATGAAATATTTATCTTGTTAAAATCATTTTTCAATCATGTAGGGCAGTTAATATTCGTTATTGCTAAACATATTATCCCACCATATTTATTATTTATTTATATTTTTGTCATATTTGGCATAGATACTGTGACATAAAGTGACGAGACTTAATGCCTTTATTGCAACAATTGCATCCAGGAACAAATACATAAGTGTAAAAAAATAATTACGTGCGTATCGACGTGCAATGAATTTTCTCTTTTTGTTAAACAGCAGCCGATAGACAATTTAGTTGGTATTTTCTGCTAACGACAAGTTTTCGTTTTTTTTTTTCTAGTTATTATCTATTTTAGTGGTTGGGGGCTATAAAATTAACATTTATTTTGTAATTTTAGATTTTACAACTCTCCAATATTTTTGGTTACAGTTAAATTTTATTATGACAGAATCGAAATTTGTCATATTATCTTTTGACATTAGTTTTTGTTCTTTGTTTTATCATTTTCTTTGAAAGCCGTTGTAAATATTTTAAATAAATAAACATCCATATAAAAAGGTTTCATTTGAATTGTTAATTAGTTGTTATTTTTCTTTAAGTTGCTAATTCTTATTTTAACAATTTTTTGCTTCGAATATTAGTAAGCATTTTGAAGATAGTTTGTCAAGATTTTTAACTACTTTTGAAATGACGCAAGTTATAGAAGAACGGATGAGAAGAAACAGTTTTGACTATCAAAACGCAATATAATAATTTTATGAACTTTGGAATCGTTATTTTTTGCTAAATTGATTTTTTAGCACTCACTATTCATTCATTATAATTTTAAGAATTTATTTTTGTTAAAATTTTAAAAATAATATTTAGTTAATGTCTGGAGGTTTGTTGTGTTAACATTTTAGATGTCTGCTTTAAGACTCTAAAAAAGGGAAACAATGAAATTATTTATATTGAACTAATGTTATGGTCCAATGGCCTACATAATTGAAATGATAAATGTAGAATTAAGAAGTGTACGTTTTAGTTTTTTTTTTTACATTTTTTTTTTTTTTGAAAATTTGTTACTGATAAAAAATTTTCTATAGAAAATTCTAGTTAGCGATAAATTTTCTATAGAAAATTCTAGTTAGCGATAAATTTTCTATAGAAAATTCTAGTTAGCGATAAATTTTCTATAGAAAATTATATATATTAAAAATTTATAGACGTTTGATATCGATCATTTTTTATAAAAAGAAATTATAAATAATTTTATACCTTTTAATTTTCTAAAGAAAACCTTTGTTATTGATTTATCAGTAAATTATCTGTGTAAAAGAATTATATTTTTTAATTGCTTTCGTCAAAGAAAATCTCCAAAACTAATTTGTTTACTATCGCTATGCTCATTTAAAAGGTTTAATATTTTCTACTTTTGTTGCATGTATGACATGACAGATTACAAAGTTACTGCCATGCCACATATATTAGCTAATCATACATACAATACATTAGCAAACATTCAACAACAAAGATGAAAAAACTGCACACAATTTTGCACCACATACAAACATCCAAATCTAATAAAGATAGACAACATGTAGACACAATTTTCCGAAGAAAAAAATGAAAGAAAATCTCAAAAGAATTTTGGAAAAATATTTCAAACCAGTTTTTTCTTTAACTTTAAATGATGTTGTAAGTACTAACTAAACACGCATGTATGTATGTATGTAATATGAGTATTTTTTTTTCATAATAATATTAAGTACATGTATTATGTAGACCTTTTGCACATTGTTTGATTGTTTGACTGTTTGTTGCCAACTTATAATTGCCTGCTGTGGTAATGATCGCCTACTTGTTTTATATTTTTATGATTTTTCTTCTTCTAAAGTCTCCAAGTCTGTCTATTATTCAGCTAATTCCATTAGTTTGTTGGCTGTTTGGTTAGTCGTCTGTCTAACTTGATGGAATATTTAATATTTCAAGTTTTTCTATTTGTTGCATTAGTTATTACCATGAATGCAACAGGTTGTAATAGTAGTTGTTTAAGTATTTGTAATATTTTAGTGTAATTTTTTTATAACAATTTGGATTCCATTTCATTGCTACACCACAAGACTCTCAATTTTTTATTTAAACTCTTTTGTTGCCACAAAGGCTTTTTATGATTTAATTTTGTAAATATGTACCGGCCTAAATAATGGTAAGAAATTACAAGTGTTTTTTTATTTTGTTTCTGTTTTTTTTCGTTTATGGTAAACTCATTCATAAGTTTGTATTTGTGTTTATTTGTTTTGTTGAAAGAGAATGGTGTAGACTAGATTTTCTTTTTGTTTCTAGTTATGTATGCTGTTGTTTACATTATTCTTGTAAAGACAGATAAGGGGTAAGGTAATTATTTTGAAAGCGACTTTAAAAATAAATACACATTTTTCATAGAAAAATATCGAAAAGTTTCTATAGAAATGTAAGAAACGGAAAAAATTTTTCAACTTAAGATATAATCTTTCGTCAAAGTTTTTGTAGAAAATTTATGCTATTTATAATTTTAGTTATCGTTATATTTTCTATAGGATATTTTAATATCGATATATTTTTTAAAGTTATTTTCAATAAGATTATGGTCACGGATAAATTTGATTAAAATGATGATTGTTCTACGGATGATTAAAATTATCGGTTAAATTTTCTTCAGAAGTTATCAATAATTCTTCTTTTGAGTATAAAGATAACAACAAATTTTCTATAGAAAATTTTACAATTTTTGATAATCGATTAATATTTATAAATTATCTGGAGATTTTCTCTTTCCGCATCAACATTTTGAAAATAACAATTTTTATTACTTTGCCAACCTGCCACCTTATCTTTTTTTTTTTTTTGCACAGGAATTAATGTTTCTTTTCTTCTCTTATTTACAAAGTTTTCCACATTATTGTTTATGTACTTGTCCGAACATGTTTGTATTTCAATTTATTTAGAAAAATTACTTTCGATCTCATAATTATGGGTTATAAAGAGCACATATTGTGGCATATGTATGCTGCAATCGTAAAGCCTGTTTATTTTACAATTATTACATACATATAAGATTTTGTTTCTTAAAAATTTTTAAATATTTAAATTGTTTGAATATAATATAATACTTTTAAGTTGTTACAATTTTAATTAGAGACTTTAAACAAATTGTACATTATAAATTAATGCTAAAGAAAATATTTGCCATTAACACTTTATGAAAAGTTTAATATAATTATTTTACTATTTCTTGTTATTTGTTTTTATTCATATAAAATTTAATTGAAAATTAATATAATATTTTTGATTTATTACCTTATTATAATAATTTTCCTAATAATAGTCATAAATCTTTAACAGTTTGGGTTTTCATGTTGGTAATAAATTACATTATTTTTTGTTTTATTTATTAAAAAATTGTTCAAACACTCAAGTGTTAATATCAATGTCATGATCGCTTGAACATACTATACATAGACGTATAAAATTTCTTTGGATGACCAAAACTAAAAATTTGGAATGCAATTTGTATGGAGCAACTAAAAAAAGTGTAGTGTTTGCAAAAAAGGCTTCATATGGAAAGAAAATATTATTTGTATATGAATTTGTAACGTCATGTAAGTGTATGTGTGTATGTTATAAATTTTATTTTATTTAAGCTAAATTGCATATGAGAACTGATAACTGTTGTGTTAAAATATTAACGAAAGGCTTTGCACATTGGAATTGAGTAATATTTGTTGTATTAGGGGTATTCATAGAATCCATAATATTAATATTATTATTTATAAGTAGTAAAAATTAATGCAAAGAAATATTGAACAATTTGAATAGCCCTAATATTTGTTCACTATGTTATATATTACTCATATTCTTAAACAATTACATATGTAGCTGAAAGTGTTTTATTCTAATTTAATCTTTTATGATATCAAATTATTTGTTTATTATTGTTAAAAAAATTTTGCCTATAATCTATGATTACCCCTAATATTTTAACACAATTCATTGTTAGTTTTACTTCAACTTGTTGCTGTTGCTGCTTTTGGTATTTTTTCCTATATACTTTTCATTGCAAATATGAACATAAAAAAGTGCATTAAAGCCATAACAGCAAGAAATAAAAACCTATTTAAGATTTCTAAGCATTTTTCAAAACTGAAAAAGTAAGTTCGTCCATTAAAGCAGCCAACGAACTATAATAACACTCTTTGAAAGTGCAAGTTGTTAATTTTTTTATTATTATTATTAAATATTTCTTTGTTAAACAAAACCAAAGTATAAACAATAACAAAGTATGTCAGTGGAGCAGTCGGTGAACCAAGTTTGCGGTGCAAGTTGCCAACAACTTTTATTTTCATTTCATTTCAGTTTCTTTGTGCGCTACCAGGCTGATGACAGCAATATCTATGTTAGTCAGTAAAGACGGCAGTGTCACTTTCATTTTAGGTCTTAGTGCCCAGACATAAAATGCATAAATTTTACTTTTTATAGGGAAGTTGAGAGAAAAAAGTCTTTTACGTGTTTTACGTTTATGACCATAAAAATTAAACAAGAAAACATTTCTTACATCATAATTTTTTTTATTAAGTATTATTAGTTTTTTGGATAAGCAAATGTAAATTGTTGTTGTGGTGAATATATAATTAATATGTGTTGTTTTTATTAAAAATGGAAAACGCCAAGTTTGCAATTATTTCAATTATAATAAAAAAATTTCAAGTTCATTAAAAACAAAAAATTTGTTATAGAAAATATGTCGGAAAGATTTTAATCTTGTTTTGCTCAATTCAATTCGATCGTGCTTTTGTTTATATTTTTAAATTGTTTTTTATTTTGTTTTTCTTAGAATTTCACAATTTACAATTTCGCATTATTCACGCATTATTTGTTAAATATTATTATTTATGACAAAAGTTAATAATTTAATATTTATCATGAAAATTAAAATAAACTTCCGTTAAATAAACTTATTTTTTTGAATGTATCATTGTGAAGTTATAAATAACAGATATAAGTACACAGAATGATGGTCAGAATGTGATTTTAAGCTAATTGGTATAAATTTGATCTTAGACCAATAATTTTATAAACATCAGCAGCACAATAATCGTAAACTACTTATGGTGGCATAAATGTAAAAATGAAATTTTCTCTTTGTTCTAAAACTTTTTAAGTAGATAGTGCAAAATCTGAACAGCTGTAATAAATCAATTTTGGCGTTTTTTCCATTTTCAAAATTTTTTCGGTTTAAAAGTATTTTTTTCATTTTTACGATTTTTTCCTTTTGATTTTTTTAAAAGGATTTCGCATTTACGTTTTGACGATGTTTTCATTTTGATAATGTGTTTTCAATCGAGAATTTTTTGCTGTATATGTTGTTTGTCATATTAGCATTTTTTCCGCTTTGCTGATTTTTTAACTTTGTTTACTTTTTCAATTTTGAATTTTCGCTCTAAGTGTTTTTTATGTGTTTTGAAGTTTTTTTTTTTTCGCTATAGCGTTTTTTTTTTTTTTTTTGTATTTTGAAGTTTTTTTTCACTATAGCTTTTTTTATGCTTAACATTTTTTTGTTGGCGAAATGAAAACATTTGTCGTTTTTTGTTCCATTTTTTTAATATTAACGATTCCTTTGGGCGATTTTTTGTTAAATATGTAATATTAATAATATATTTGAAATAATTAAAATTTTGAAATAATCTAATCAATTCGGAAAAAAATAATAATGAAATAATTATAATATTGCTTAAAAAATTTAAAATAAAAAATAATTCTTTTATATAATAAAAACAATTAGTCTTACGGTCTCTGATAGGAAATATACTAAATAAAGGAACAATAAAATGACCCGATAGAATATAAGAAATAAAATATAGAAGAGTTTAATAATTATCGTCACTCTCTTCTTCTGTTTATTGATATGTTGTTCTAATCCCATAAAGCAATAATTATTATTAATGATTTGCTACATTTGGTTTAATGAAATTCAGCATTGCTTGGAAGAATTAGAAATTATTTCGCAAAAGAAAAAAAACTTAATTAAGTTTAGATGGAAAGTCAAATTTAAAACGTGAATTCTTTTGATCTTAGGAGATTAGCATTTTTTCAAAAAATATAGAAAACATAGCAGTAGTAACGAGATTTTAAAACTTTTTCTGGAAATGTAAATTTGAACACGTAAAACATGTAGATCAATCCGAATTCTAAATGGATAGATCCTCCTCTATAACTTTTTAATTCGATCCAAACTTATAAAACATTTTTGAAATAAAATTATTATATTTAAATTGTTGTGGGTTAATAAAATTTTTTAATCAAGATTAGCGCCTAATATAATTATTATATATTTCATTAAGGAATTGATTTTAATAGTCTACACAGAAATCCTATATAATGATATCAGTTCGGTTTTATTATATAATAATTTTTATTATTAAATACATAAATACATCAAAAATACTCTTTTCAAAAAATAAGCTCGTTTTAAAATGTCAAATAAAAACATTTAGACTTCCCGTTTATTAATTACTGCATTTACGACTTCGACTGTTATTTAATTTATTAATTATTTTTTTATTTTTTGTATATTTGTTAGAAGCAAAAATTTAAAACACGCTTTTAAAATTTCAGCACGTTAAAGTCAAATATACTCAATCTTAAATTAAAAAAGACATACTATTTAAAAATTCTTTTCATAATATTATCAGAAACAAAAATTAAAAAATAAAAAACTAATATTCATGCCACTACTTATATTTTTTGTATTGGTGTAGGTTAATAATTTCTACGTATAATAACCCATACCCTCAGACAATACAACAAACAATCACTAAATATGTTAATATCTTGTTAGAACAGAAATTAGTTCAGTAGGAGACTTGCGCCTCCAGCTGCACACACACTTATTGCGAAAATACCCCCTTAAAAAAAAACTAGAAAATCTATTTTTAAATCAACGAAAAACATAATTCTTAACAAAATTAAAGGTAAACAACTATATGGCAAACAATTAATCAAAATTAAATAAATAATTAATTTATCAACATAAATAAATATGAAAATGAATTAATAGCAGATGAAAAGATCACTGACCAAATATAAGGACGTTCTATATATATTGATTGTATTGGGCCAAATGGCAAAAACAGATTTTAGCAAACATTTATTTTTTACGCAAAATTTATTTTATGCTGAATAAATATTTGTTAAGTACGACTAGAGTTCAAAGAGGAAACTGTAGATAGTTAGTTAGTTAGATAGTTAGCAAAGCAGGCAGTTAATTCAAATAGGAAATCATAAGAACATAAAATTAGCAGAAATTAACATTTATTAGTATAAAATTTTGTATATGTGTATATTTGTTGCTATTTTTCTGTTTTTTTTTTTTAAGTTTTTAAACAAAGATATCGTTTATTTATTATTATTTTATTTTTTCGTTAAAGGGCATTTAAGTTTTGTTTTTTTTTTTTTTTTTATTAATAAACAATTATGTTGTATGTTTTCTTATGAAAAAATAAAAGTTTTTTTTTTATTATTAAGAAATGTAAATTTTAAAAAATAACGATAGAAATAGATATAATCGGCCAAGCTCAAACATATGCTATCCTACACCATTTGCCCCTGTGTACCAAAATTCGGGAAGGAGGGAATTATGAAGCTATACTTGTGTTAAGTGTAAAATAAAAAAAATACAAACACAAAATATTACGTCGATAATGAGATTCACGTGTATTTATGAACTTTTGAGTGTTTCCCGAAATTGGGTCTTATATGGGAGCTATTGTCAATTATGGACCGATCTTCATAGAATTTTGCACTGTCATTTATACTTATTTGTGTTAAATTTTACATAACATATTTTTATTTTTAATTTATTTGTGAACATTAAAACTCTATTACGCAAGGAAATTTGTATGGCGGACAAGTGAAATAATGAACCTAAAATGACCGAATTGAATAGGCTTCGTCTTTGTATAAAGAAAAAAATCTTATATCTTTAAAATTGTGACTTGTACCTTGTGCACAAGCTTTACATGTACAGCCAACCAGACGGAGTTACGGACATGGTTAAATCGACTCAGAAAGTGATTCTGAGTCAGACGGTATACTTTAAGCGGGGGGTAGGGTGATTTGTTGTCTGTGTTACAATATTTAACAAACACATAATACCCCAGCTATGGTGGTGTAGAGTATAAAATTAATTAGGTTGGTATGGGTCGAATATAATTTAGTTTATATTAAGTGAATAATATTCAAAATATCACCGATTACTGTATTATGTGTTTGTGCAAATGTATATTACAACTCCTACCTTAAAGTAATCGATTTAACGATGTCCATCCGTTTGGTTGTCTGACTGGCTTATCATGTAAGTCTTATGCGGAAATTATATGTAGGAATTTGATAAAATTTGGAACTTATGATTTATTTTTGAACAATATTACGTCGATACTAATATTTATATGAAAATATTCTCATGTGGGAGATTCCCGATAGTGGGCCTTATATGGGTCTATGGTAATTTATGGACCAATCTTTGTAAATTTTAACAACATCACTTATATTTATATATAAGTTATTTGTATCGAATATTAACTTGATACTACCATATAAATGGAATTTATGTCCTTTAAAGTGATTTTCTTCGAAGGGATTTGTATGCTAGCAATAGATAATCATGTATCAACACACTGATATAGAATTATGTGGGACTTTTATGTGCCAAAATAATGTTATATTTAACGGATTTAAGATTGTTTAACTCCTTTTTCTAGAGGGCATTTGTATGGGGGCTAGGTGAAATAATGAAACCATCATAACCAATTTCAGTAGACTAAATTTCATTAATTTATGCTCAAAATTCCGTGCTGTAGTTTTAATACAGATTTACATAGACGGAGAGCCGGAGGGATGGACGGGTATTGTGATTCTAAGCTGATTTGTATAAATTAAGTTGGATATTAGACTAATATTTTTGGATGTTACAAACATCAGCAGTAACGCCTAATAACATCCCTCTATGGTGTTGTTGAGTATGTTAAATCCGTATGTCAAGTTTCTAGTTCATAATTCACTATACACAATAAAAAGATTGATTAGAAAATGGTTACTATCATTACAATTTAGTTCAATTAACATAAAATTTATTACTAAAATAAAATCAATACTATTTCAACAGACTTTCTCTAACTATAAAAGTAAAAACATAATTATAACAGTACAAAGGTCCCTGTAAATATAAATTTTGTTATCTAAACTAATTTTATATTTTATAAAATATTGTTGAATGTATTCGTTGATACAACCTTATTAATTTCATGTTTTTAAATGAATTATTATTTATAATTCAAATAAAATAATTTGAATTCTAACTGAATTTCCGAATTTGTATTTCATAATACAAAATCAATTCAGTTATCTTGACCGATTGCAGATTGTAATATTAGAGTTATTACTATTTGATATTTTTAAAAACAAAATTCCGTATATTTTTAATTTAAAATATAAATTGTAATTAAAATTATTATAGTTTTTAAAAAGATAATAATATTGTTTATTGCACATTTAATATTTCAGGATTTACTAGTTACTGCCACAGAAGATGTGGAAAACGATGCAGCCTGTGCCAAACGGGATGCTGAACTAGATAAGGAAGGCGTAGTTCTAACGTTTTTTGTTGCTAACACTGGATTGCAGGAATATTGAAAAGGGAAGATGTCAATACTATAGTTTGGTATTGATGAATTGGTTAATTTTGTATATTTCTGAGGAAATTGAGAGCAATGTGAACGATTTGGGGAATGATCATCCATTAACAAAGTATACCCAGAATGTTTGCTTAATGTTTGTTCTGCTAACTTATTTTAAAATATTATACGTATATATTTTGTCATACTTGGCTTTTGTATCATATATTTTTCTCCATTAGCTCCTTTATCTTTCTCATTATTAAAAACATTTCTGCGTTGTTCCTGGGTTATTTGTTAAACTGCCTGGGAAGAACATCATATGTTAAACATTTAGTTGATATTGGTTTATTCATTAATCTCATCCTTAGACATAAGATCCATAAAATCTTCTAACTGTAAATGTGTCTTGATATCATATTTCAGACAAATTTCTCTATCTAATCTGTATTGTGATTCTTAAATATAAATCCTAAAGAAATGGATATATTCTCTCGGTAAGTATATTGTATGATCGTGTTTTGACGACTATAAATATATTAATTGTTTCCTTTTTTTTAACCTTTTAGTTATTAACATTTAATGCCGAATCATCCATCTACTCTATATATTCTACTAGAACACGTTGGGCAAATATATAAAAAGTAATAAATTTTGCAGGAAAACTTAATTGTATTCATTTTTTATTTATACTCCTATTAATACTACAATTATAATAAAAAATATTTTAAAATATATATTTTTTTATTTGGATAAGCCTAATATTATAAATACGTACTATACATATATTCCAACTAAATTACCAACTAATTACCATAAAATATCTTAATGAGCTGAAAATCATTGAAAATTGGCTTAAATTTATTTTATTTTTATATTTTTATAAACGAATCTTTCATATTCCTTTTTATTTTATCAGAAGCTGTAAATTTTTTTAAAAACTAAAAAAAAAAAAAACAAGAGACGAAAAACTACGGCACAATAATATGATATTATTTATTTCTCTAATAAAACAGAAAATGAGGCTCCTATAAAAAATTAGGCGCTCATAACGCTACTCCTAATAGGTAATGGAATCCCTCTTCCAAAAATTTAAGTTTTACACTCCTTTTTTATTCATATGTGAAATATTATGTAAATCAAAGCCACCGGTCAGAAGTTATACACTATTTTCCAAAAGTTTTCGATTTTGTCCCACTGTGTTTAATAACAAAATTCATAAAAAACTATAACAACGTTACTAACACAAAACCGAATCAAAAAAAAAAAAAAAAAAAATCATTTTAAGTTAAACATAAAAATATTAAAGATTTTTCTAATAATTTTTTGACAATAAGGAAACATTCCTAAACTTGACAGTCGGATTCTTTGGCTTAAATTGTCGGCACTTATAGCATCTGCCATAATTGTTAATTTTGTCTTTTTCAAAGTATTATCTGTTCGTTATGTAGATATAAAAATGTATTTAATGTAATGTTATAAACAAATGAAGAGTATTTTTATGTGATTTTTTTATTTTTAATTTTTTATAGCTTTTTGTTAAAACAAAACAAAGAATTTTTTTAAATAATATAAATGTTTGTTTTTGTTTATGGTTTTAATTCTTAAAACAATCTAACTAATAAAATTAAGAAAAGAAAAAAAACTCACTCTTCAAGATTCTTTAATTTTGTTATGTTAGTTGTTGTACATTTTTAGCTGACCTTAACGTTTCGTTAGCGCATTTATCGCCAGCGAAATAATAACAAAAAGAAAATAATCACAACAAACAAATACAAAGTTTTGCTGATGTGCTTTTTAACATGTGGTCTAGACTCTAATGGATAGATGAACTCTGTATCTTTTATTGTTTTTGTAATGTGTAATTCATTTTTTTTTTTTTTTTTTTTTTTTGCATAAATTATTTGCATTTGGCTCATTTTTATATGAAAACATGTTTGAATATATTTATAGATATTGTTGGTAGGTATAGTTTTA
>MINK01172693.1:0-13970 GCA_001735545.1 Phormia regina
ATATATATATATATATATATATATTAAAAAGAAAGAAAAAGAATTAATAGAGATCAAGCTAGTCCATGCGATACCCGAGTCACTCTGGGTAAATAACATCTAAATTTAATGTAACAAATACAGTAAATTAACAAAAAAATTATTAGTTAGAGGCTCCCTAACCCATCTAATCATTTTATAAAATATTGATAATATTCCGCCACTTCACAAAATTATAAAATGTACAACTAAGAAAGATTTAATCAATAATAGAAGCCTGCTTACAGCGCTAAAATTACACAAAAAAGTATTACATATTAAACATTTAATCTTTCCTAAGCTTGTTAGGCAAGTCCCAATATAAACTTCCACACCATATAGAATAAATGACATCAAAAGACATATTATAATAGCTATTATTAAAAAACCTAACTGAAATTATTATTATTATTTTTTTTTTTGCAGGAAGTTTTAGTTCTTTTGGATTTAATTGGTGCAGCCAATCCAAAATTTTCCAGTTTTTATCCAAATACCCACGGTCTCCATAGCAGTCTTTGTGATATTGAAGAAGATTTAATAAAAAAAAGTCTTTTAGAAGGACACAACCGAATGTTTTTTAAACGCCAAGCTCAAGGTTTTGTAGACGATGACCATCGTCCATTTTTGCAAGAAAGTAAGAATAATTAAAATTCTATTAATACAATCGCGCTCAATATTCCTATTCCTTTTAGATGTTCCTATACTGCATGTGATACCAACACCTTTCCCCCCACAATGGCATACACCCAATGATAATGCCGCTAATTTACATTGGCCCACAATAAGAAATTTCAATAAAATATTTCGCACATTTGTTTATGAGTATTTACAGCGTCATCGGGAAAGAGTTAATTTAAGATTTTTCTAAAATTAACACTGCAAGTATGAATGATTGTTAATAAATATTTGCAGATATCAATAACTTGTTAATTTGTATTTTTTTAGAAATATTTTTATTCATTAAAACTAATGTAAAAAATATTTTACGAAATTTTTTCATTAAAAAAGTATATAGTTGGATGGGGATTATCTTCTCTTACGTCCTATAGCTGCCTTTTTACCAGGCGCTCTTTGACCACGACCACCTTTAGGTTTTTTACCCACAGCCTTACGACTACCTTTGCCCCCACCTTTTTTATTCTTTTTACTCTTTTTACCAACATCTTCATTTGCTTCCCGTCTGAAAATAAAAAATGCATTGAAAATATATTTCTACTTTCACCTACAATATGGACTTACTCTATGCGTTCATCATGTTTTTGAAGAGATATTGCTTTTTCAATATCAATTTTAGGTTTTTTGTTTAATACACTCTTAATAAGATCTAAGTTAACTTCCTTTTCTGGCAGATCTGTAATGTGAGAGGCCTTTCGTTTTGATCCAGGTATCAACTCCTTGACGCCAATACCGCGTGCTTCTTTTTCTTTAGGAAGTTTGCTTTGGAATTTTCCTACAGAAGCAGTGGAAGCCTTAGCAACTGTTACCGCTGTTAGCAATTGTCCTGAAGTGGCAGCTTCAGCACCTAAGTAACCACTGCGTGGAACTTCCTCCTTTTTGGCCCTAACAATATTCTTCATTCGTTGAATTTCATTCTTGGCTACTTTTTCGTTGCGTAAATCAATCTTTTTTTGGAACATATCCTCCATGGGATCAACATTTTGCGGAACTTCCAAAACCCAATCCTTTTGTTTTTCTGCATCTGCACGTCTGTAGCCATAAGTGGGTACCCATTTCTATAGTAAGAAAATGCTCTAAATGTATTTATTCAATATTGAACATAGTATAAAACAATACTTACGTCTAAAGTTTCATCATAAACTTTTTTATCCTTCTTCTTTTTGGTAATACCCTTCTCCTGAGCAAATTTCTCCCATTTCGTCATTGCCTTGGGTCCAGGAACCTTACGCAAACGTGGCAGAACCGTCGTTGGTGTGGGCAATTTAGCTACTATACACTCATCTACGCGTTCTGTGGGCAATTGCCAGATTTCATTTATCAAAAGTTGGGTATTATCGCGAGTTAAATTTAACAAATAATTTTCTTTGTTTTCTCTAAAACAAACATTTTTCCCATATTAGACTATTTCATTTTTTTTTTTTTTTTTCTTAGACTTACTTAAGTTCGTTCTCTTCCAAATCATTAGGATCTGTTATTAACATCATGCCCACATCTATGCGACATTCCAAATGTTTGTCTACCGTAATGGGCTTATATTTTTCCAATTCTTTTTGTTGCTTTTCTAAAACTTCTTTGACAATATCCATTTTTATTTATTTCTTATTTATTAAATTATTCAAAAATGGTCATTAATTCAATAATCCTTCTCAATTTAATAATGCACGTGTTGATATTTATTTTTTACTAACAACACAGACGTCAAAATATAATGAAGTTTGTTAAACAGAGTTGTATTGAAGCGTAAAAAATTTAATAATAATACAATTTAATGAATAATAACAATAAAATTTTTTAATAAAATTTTAATATTATAACAAATTAATTGAAATTTTTATTCTACCTCTGCATGTATTACATTATATTACATACATACGGTATAAATACGTTTTAATGGAATAGCCAAAGGTAAATTAAAAAGGTAACGACAACTCATTAACAACTACAAACCAAAAAACCCATGTATTTTTTGCATTAGCATCTCTTATGTCAACTTTAATTTTGATATTTCAATTATTTCATTACAAAAAACAAAAGCTGTTCATGTAGTACAAAGAGAGGGGACGCAATAACACAAAAGTAAGCAAATATGTAAACATAACATTCATAATTATTACTAAGTAATATGTAATTTTTGACTTTGAAGGCTTTATATTACTTGATAAATAAATAAATCATAGCATAATTATAAAGTACTCGCTCATCTACAAAAACAACTCCTTGTAAATTTTATTCGTATTTTAGTCTTTCTCTCCTTTATTCTCTCATTTTCTGTTCATAGCATTTTGACATTGTGAGCGGTAGTTTTACACCATAGTATAATTAGAAAGTACTCGACACATCTACAAAAAACAGACAATCCTTGTATTTGTATAGATAGTAAAAAACTGACGCGCCAACAATGTATCAAAGATGCTATGAACAGAAAAATGAGAGAAATAAAAGAGAGAGAAAGACTAAAAATACCTCACCGAAAAAATTTATACATAGGGAATACAGAAAACAAGTTTGAACAAGTAGACACGTGGCAATTCAATGAAAAAATTGTACAAACAGCTGATTACGAGTATACTTTCTAATTATACTATGTTTTACACTAACAAAATACAAGGAATTGTTGTTTTTGTAGATGTGCGAGTACTTTGTGATTATACTATGAAATAAACAAAAATTTGACACTTCAAATTACAAAACACAGGCAGCCATATTGATTTCACTAAAGAAACAAAAATCAGCTGTTTAAATATCGTTACCTTTTTAATCTACCTTGGGAATAGCTTTGTTTACTTTTTTTTGTAGTAATAAAACCGGTACCGTTCGTCATGTGCTTCCGAAATGGAAACAAAGAACTTAAATTTATACAAAAGTGAAGTTATTGCATATTTTAGTGTTTATGTTATTTATATTGTATATGAATTATGGATGTTAATTAAGGCTCGACATAAAATATGGCAAATATCTGTGTATGAATTTCCAAAAGGATGGCCCATATTAAATTCTCTTAAAGATGATACAAATGACGAGTTGTATGCTTTTACCGAATACATTAAAATCTACTGGCCGTGGTATATATTTCATTTGGGCGTAACAACTGCGATACGACGATATAAATGGAAATGGCAAAGTTCAATAAATGCTATTGTGTGTCTATTAATACTATTAATTACAATGAAACTGATATCAATAGCGCTTATTGGATGTTTGGTATTGTCCTATTATTTTGTAGCTCGTAGACATTCGAAAATATTAACATGGCTGCTATCTGTGTTATGGATGATTGCAATGATATTTTTGAAATCGAATCATTATTTACAAGAGAATCTTGGCTACATCGAATTTCATAACGTAATGGTGACATTATGTTGGTCGATATTACGAGGCTGCAGCTATAGTTTACAATGTGAAAAATCCTATCGAATGAATGAATCAAATATTAGGTATAAATACGCTTTATCACACTATTTAGGGTACATATTATACTTCCCTTGCCTGATGTTGGGCCCTTTTATGGGATACAATCGTTATATTGTCATAGAGTACGCAAATAGTTGCTCAGGAATACCACAATTTAAAACATTTCTTTGGCATATTGTAAGAGTGATATTTTGGTGGGTTATTCTAGAGATAGCTACCCACTTTGTATATGTACATTATATGGCTGTAGATATAACGGCTGTAGAAATTCTTGATACTAAGTTTGGATTATATGCTGTGGGTTATTTTATGGGACTATTTTTCTACATGTTTTATGTTATTTCGTATGGTCTAGGCATAGCCTTTGCCCAATATGATGGTATGCGACCACCTCGAAAACCCCGCTGTATTGGTTCAGTTCATTATTATTCTGACATGTGGAAATATTTTGATGAAGGTCTGTACGAGTTTCTCTTCACACACATTTATGCTGAAATGTGCAACAAAAACTCTGCAGTGCTAAGAAAAATTCTAGCAACAGCTGCGACATTTTCATTCGTTTTTCTATGGCACGGCTACTATGGATATGTCTTTATATGGAGTATATTAAATTTCTGTTGTTTGGTATGTGAAAAAATTGTAAAAAGTTTAATTAAGTCCCCAACATATAAAAGTTTCATGCAAAGCAATTTAAAGATAACTGATGCAGGATTGCAGCGCTTTAATGCACTCTTGGGTTCACAAATATTTATTCCGGCAGCATTTTCAAACTGTTATTTTATAAGCGGCTTTGATGTGGGTAATTATCTAATGAAGGGTGTATATCAGGGAGGTTGGTGGAACTACTTAACTTTAACATTTTGTACTTACTGTTTTTTCCAATGTTGTGAAATATTGCAAACAAATTATGTAAAATAGGTTTACAAAATAAATGAAAACTTTGTGGTAAAAAGAAAATCTAACAATTGTTTTTATTAACCACTTCGATTTTCAAAATGCCGTTACAATATTAAACAGCATATGTTTCCTGGCGTCTATACAAGACAAAAGAAACATTTTTATTTCCTAACCTAAGAACATCGGCAGAATAACGGAAACAAACTTTTTATGTTAAGAGATGGGAAAAACCATAGTATAATTAGAAAGTATACTCGTAAGAACAGCTGTTTTACAATTTTTTCATTGAATACAACGCATCGCCATTAAATGTTCAAATTGTTTTTGTATTCCCATGTGAATGCTTGTTTGTAAAAACATGGTAATTTTTAACATTTGCTTTAACAACCGTATTTAAACATCGAAAAAATTAACATTAACATCAAGTTGAATGATCTATATTTACCATTAACATGATGTTAGTGTCAATGTTAAATAAGTTACGTGAAGACGACTATATATAACTCTACGTCTCCACAAAGAAACATTTATTTCCTATCGTAAGAAATAACGGAAACAAAAATTTTATTTCCTAGTTTATGTTTTTTTTTTTTTCTCTGATTTTATTTTTAATTTGTTTGTTTTTTTTACAAAATTAAATTATTTTTCATCTTTGTTTTGTAAAAAAAAAAAAATAAATAATTTGAAAATAGAACAATAAATTTGACAGCTTATGTTAAATATTATTGCTGAGGTTTGTGTTTAAAAATTTATTGAGATATAGATTGCGCAATAGATTTCTTATTGGTCCACACGAAATATTTTGAAAAGAGAAATAGAATTTGACAATTGCGGACACAAAAATGTTAACGTGTGGGCTTACCCTTAGCCAAAAAAAAATTGGAGTAATTTTAACAAGGTATGCATAAAGACAATAATGCAATAATAACTTCAATTTTTATTAGTAGAAAATAAGACTGAAATGCCAAATAAAGCACAAATTACAATAGCGCGTTTTGTATTGCGTCGCTGTTGTTTTTATTTGTATTGTTAAATAAAAAAACACGGATAACGTAGCGTCTATATTAGCCTTTTTCTTATTCGCAAATGAACAAAACGTCGGAAGAGAAATACACACAATTCTTTCCTTTTTGTTTTGAGTGGGCAGAACATTTGTCGAACAAATCATAATTTTTTGTTTGATGAACAATTGTGCGAACAAAACATGAACATGTTGGGTCCACACTATCCAAATGCATGTGCGTACAAAATTTTGTTCATTGCAAGAACATGAAAAAATCCTGTGTGGACGGCGCGTAATCACAGTATTGATACCACCTTAAAATAAAAAGAAAATAAATGGAAGGAAACTATTTGAATTTATAAGAAACATTCCTTTCTTATATGATAAAAAAAATTCTGCATACAGGAATTAAATTTTAAAGCATAAAAAATGGATGAATTTATCAAAAGAATAGTGTAATCAGTTTCTGCTTACATTCATTGTAGTTAAACCGACAGCAACAATTTATACTGTTGCTGTCTAATTATTTTTGCTGCAACTGATGCTGCCTACGGACTATTGTAATGTGAACTTAAACCGACAGCAACAATTTATACTGACAGCGAACAATTGATTGTTTTTGCTGTAACTGTAGTAGCAGTTTTTACACTTTAACTTTTGCAATCGAGTAAATAGTATAAGAAATATTTACGAATGAAAGTGAGTTAGGGGGTTTAATGAATACCAACTAGAGAATCATCCCCTGTTTTTTTAAGACAAACGGAAAATTTGTCTCATCAAAATGTATTGAGAACAAAATTTATATATTGTTTTCCATACAATTTGACAAGCCAATTTTTTCGTTTGTCTTGTAAAAACTGAGGATTAATCTTTTCGAACATTTGGCATAAAACAGAATTGATCTTGGCAGACATCATTGCTTGATCAATTATGCGAACAAAACCTGAACGAATTTGGACCATAAAATATAAAAAAAAGTGCGCACATAATGTTCAATGTTCTGTGTAGACCGCAAATTAGCAAATACAACTCTCTTACATTTATTATTTATTCAAAACACTTCCGCACAAAATTCATGTTTGACAAATGCAGCCAACTTCACTCAATAACCATAGTGTCGCCGCCATGATGTTTCCTGTTTCTTTTCTGTCATCGCATTCCCAGACAAAAGGTGAGATTTTTATTTTCTCCTGTGAATTTGTTGAGTTAACACGTGTATAATTTTGTGAATGAATAAAAATTATTAATCACCAAAGTCTGATCAAGGCCCAATTATACATACTACTACCCATTATTAGAAAAATGCTGATATTAAACAACATTCAAGTCAAGGGTAAATATTCCAAATTTCTACACGTGCTATGCTCAAATTACGAAAAAATGTTGAAAGTTAATTTGTTAAATTTTATAATGATGAACGAATAAGCGGAAGAGTTCCATGAAGACTATATTCATCACCCAAGACTGAAAAATAAATTTAACAAGTTTACTTTGCAATAATAAAATATATCTTATATATATCATTGAACTAATCGATTTTATTTAACAGATCTGAGATGGCCACTACTTCATCGCACCTTAACTGGTTGATCATCCGCAACAACAATGCTTTTTTGTTGAAGAAGCGTGATATCAAGAAACCATTCTCCACTGTAAGTACTTTTTTATAATAAATTTTTTGTTGGTTCTAAAATGTCAATGATGTATTATTTAAATTCACAATGATAGTTGATTTACCACGTGATAAAAACCCTTCTCAAACCTGAGCATATAATTAAACAGTTGTTTACTTTTATATATTAAACACGTATTTAATCTGATAATTGTTTTTTAGGAGCCCAACAACTTGACCAATGTCAGTTCTTACCGCTACAGTGGACTCGTGCACAAGAAGACACTCGGTGTTGTTCCTGCCGCCGATAAGAAAGGCTTCACTGTTGTTATGAAGAAGGGTAAATACGCCCAACGTCCCGCCAAGAACACCGTCAAAGTAACTATGAAGGCTGGTCCCAGAAGGTCTTTGAAGAAATTGAGAAATCTTTTGACCGACAACAAATACCGTAAGGACTTGACTCAGGTCAGTATAGTACAGCAAGCATTGTTCATATCAACTTTTTGAATGATGATTTTTAATTTTACTACCAAACCAAGATCGCTGAAGAGTAGTGTTGAATCTTTAAAACTGATAATTTTTATTATAAATATATTTTTTCTTCTGTTTTTTTACATAATTTTAATGCTTTATAAAATTTGTTTTATTTTTAGGCTGCTTTGCGTCGTGCTTCCGCTGTGTTGCGTTCCCAAAAGGCCCCCCAAGTAAAGAAGGCCAAAAAACCAGAATAAACATCAATAATATTGGCTTGATGAAAAACTCCTTTTAAATATAAAACAGAAAAAACAACTTCAAGAAATAGTTTTTGTTTTACTTAATAGAGTAATGGAAATTAATTGAAATGTTTAGTAAATTAAACATTTCAATTTTGACTTGTAATGCCATTCGATTTAAATAAGAATACATTTGAAAAGTACAATTAGAAATCTTTTTAATAATGTTTAATAGAACCAGATTCATTCAATCCTTGAGAAAGAAAAATTGCAAAACATTGTTAATATACAGAATTTTACATTTCTTATTTTCGGCATATATAGACCACCCTAATTTAGTTTCGAGTTATTTGATTTTCTTCGCCATTGATTGTAATTTTATCGGTATAAATGATTAAAAAATTTCCCAAAAAACTCGCATTCAATTTTTTTGTTTTAAAAAAAAGTTCAGTAAAAAGGAAGAATTGCGTACATACCCTAGAGTTAAAAGTCCTTCCTTTGGACGAGCGGAGCACTAAAAATATTTAAAAAATCATTTATAAATACGCCATTAACAGTTTTCAATTGGTACCTCTATAATGAGATAAGTAGTACAAGAACTAATTACGAATGGAGGTAAATGAGTACCTCTGTGAAGTATTTCGAAGATGAAAAAGTTCAACTTTTAAGTAAGTACGTAAATACATATTGTAGGTTGTTTTATTTTTTTTTTTAAGTTGTTTCAATCTTATTTTAAGATTTTTTTCAATGAGTCAGAAATTTTCGGCTATGAGATGGAAGTCGCATAAAATTGGGGATTACGATTTCAAATCACATAATAGGTGTGGTTTACAATCACAAGAAAATGGGCGATTTCAAGTCGTTTATACCAAAGTGAATCTGAAGTAAAATGCGTGAACTGCAGCACATACTCTAAATAATTTAGGCGGTTTTCAAAACCGCATTAATTTACAATTCATTATTTCAACTGAGAACATAATTTATATTTTATTTAATACAATGACCGTCGAAAACACCTGAGCTCTGACCATGTGAAATTTTATTTTGATACTTCTAACGGTCCTTTAGTTACTGTATTATTTCCAAAAAAAAAAACCGTTTTGGAACCACTGTGTAACATTTAACCATAGCATGATTATCAAGTACTCGCACATCAACAAAAACAAAACTTACTTGTATTTTGTTAGTGTAAAACTACTACACACAATGTCAAAATGATATGAACTGAAAATGAGAGAATAAAGGAGACGAAGAGTAAAATACTCACGAAAAATAAAAATTACATAGGAATACAAAAACAATTTGACAGTACCGCGAGGTATGTCGATGAAAAAATCGTAAAACAGATGTTCTTACGAGTATACTTTCTACCAAGGTAGATTAAGAAGGTAACGACAACACTACAATACCAACAAAAATCTCATGTATTTCGTTTTTGTATTGTAATCTGATATGTCAACGTTAATTTTGACATTCCACCATGTTTGTTTCAAAAAACAATACAATTCATATAATAAAAAGGGATGAGAAAGACGCAATAACAGAAAAGTAAGCAAAGAAATGTAAACATAAACAAAAATTTGGCACTTCGAATTACAAAACTTAGGCCGCCATATTGATTTCAAAAATAAAAAAATTCTCAGCTATTTTAATGTCGTTACCTTCTTAATCTACCTTGAAGGTAACGACAACTCTACAACAAACACAATACCAACAAAAATTCAATGTATTTTGTTTTTGTATTGTAATCTGATATGTCAACGTTAATTTTGACATTCCACCATGTTTGTTTCAAAAAACAATTCATATAATAAAAAGGGAGGAGAAAGACGCAATAACAGAAAAGTAAGCAAACAAATGTAAACATAAACAAAAATTTGACACTTCAAAATACAAAACTCATGCCGCCATATTGATTTCAAAAATAATAACAATTCTCAGCTGTTTTAATGTCGTTACTTTCTTATCTACCTTGCTTTCTACCCTTTATTCTCTCATTTTCTGATCATATCATTTTGACATTGTGTGCAATAGTTTTACACTAACAAAATACAAGGAATTGTTTTTGCGAGTACTTTATAATTATGCTATGGCAATATCCAGGGCACACTAAATAGTATCTCTTTTGTGTATTAGTTGTGTCAAATACAACTGATTAAAATACATTGCAAAATATACAATATTATTTTTTTGCTTCTTAATGTAAACAACAAAACATAAGCAAACTTTGACAGATCTCCGACACCAAAACTAAATCAGCTGGGCTGACGATTATACCTGTTCAGTGTACCCTGGCAATATCTATTAAAAATATGCCCGCTCGTCATTTATCGCCGTTATGATAAAAACAAACAACTTTGAACTCTTTGCCGGTTCTTTTGTTTTTTTTCGTAGCTTTTTTATTGTTTGTTTGTTGGTTTTGCTTTGTGCATGTGAAAAATGGTAATAATTGGAAGAATTACTCCACCAAATGTTGGTTTGGCATTTTCCTCAGAGAATGTTCTATTAAAAATAGGCCAAGAATCCATAGGTACTGGCAGTGTGTACATTAGTCAAAAGTAAGTTTTTAAATAATGAATTGAAAAATGTGACCATTAATATAAAATGTCCAATAATTTCTTATAAGTTCTTTAGTATGGCGACCTAATAACTTGGAACAAGATGGCATTTCCATATATTGGAAACAAATAAGTGTTCATGGAATTTCTACGACACCTAGTAATTGCATTTATTTTATGCTTGACCATCAACTTAAGTGGCCAGGTATTTACGAAGGACAGACGCACAATCATTCCAACGGTACCGCAGAACACCCGCTAAGTGGTAGTGAAAATGAAAGTGAAGATGATGACAATGATGTCTACGAAGATGCTGAAGATGTTCAGATGACAGAATGTTGGCTTATTCCAGAGGATCAAAACTGTGTAAATACAATGTATCAAGCCATGACCGAATGTCAGGCTTTACATCCCGATTCTGGTGATAGCATATCCGGAGACAGTGAATATATGGACGATGAGGGTGAAGATGATGAAAATGAAATTCCAGTACTTGGCGGTGTTAATGAAAATGAAGGCGTTGAACAAGCAAGAGATACCATGAATAATATGTCTTTAAATGATGATCGGTTTGCTGACGCTGATGAGTAAATTTACATTCATATTTCTGATTTTTTTTTTTTACAAATCGTTTTCATCTTTACATACATACATATTTGTATAATATTTAATATTAATTGTAATAAAAAGTTCTCAATTTATAAAATTGATAATAATCTCAACTAAATTGCCAGACAAGGTTATTTTTAATAACGATCTCTTCATATTAAGTCTACCGAGCTTAGAAGTAAGTTCAAATATATGAAGACAGACATGTGTTATGAAAATAGATACTAAAAAATATTTAATATTATTTTAATATAAAATAGCTTGGAATCAAAAGAGAACATTCATTTAAATTGTGGCCTGAATATTTTAAGTAATTTTTTAGGTTAATTTTTTAATTTTTATATATTTTTGATACATACGTTTTATTTGACTTTATGAATAAAAAATCGATTAATCGACTTTGAAATCCGAAATGAGAAAAGTTGATCGTAAAATCGAAAATCGACTTTTGACATTGTTTACTATTCCCTAATCTGGGGCTTCAAAATTGATTTTGCTGCAATAGTAATTGAGAGAGTTCTGACTGACTGCTAAGTGTATTAAATTGAACCTAATGGCGGTAAATCCCAATGGTACATTAAAATCCAAATATATATTGAAATATATAAAATTGTATGTTTCAAATAACAAAATATGAAAAAAATAAAAAAAAAAAAAAAAAAACATTAGTAAAATCTTAATGACAAAATTCTAGGTTTAAGTTAGTGTTTGTTTTGCAAACTAGTTCCTGTTTTCTTTAGGTACCATATTAATATAGCAACAGCAGTATGAAAAATATTGTTTGTTCTATTAATCGACAAATTAAATTATCCCATCAATTTTAATTTGAAGAATTTCGATTTAAAATTTATTTGAGTAAATTATGCCAACTAATCAATCTTTATAACCGATTTTAAAAATTGTATCTATTTATTTTTATTTCAAACTAATCAGCATAAAGTCTTTTGGGACAAAATTGATTATAAATGTAAAAATTTAAATTAAGCACAAACTCATAGTTTACATATTTTAATTAAAAATATATTTATATAATTACATATGTATGTATATCATTTCAAAATTAAAAAATTGTATTATATATATTATTAAATTGTTTTTTATAAAAAATTTAGGAATTTTGCAAAATTTAAATTTTGATTTATTTTAATAAAATTCTAATGCAAATATTTAAGAATTAAAACTGTTCCAAAGAAAATTTCAAACATTTCTTTACAAACGAAAATAATAAAATTTAAACAAGCTGTTTAAGTCTTATTGATTTTAGATTCATATAGAAAGTATTTCTAATATTTAAGAAATTATTCTTAAATATTATAAATTAAAATCAATGAAACTAAATTTTTATTTGTTTCATTGAAAAAAATTATTCATTTCTTTATTAAATTAATAACAATCCTTTCGTGGCTAATGAATTACTTTTATTTTATTTATTTTTTGGTTTGAGTTTTTGTTGAATAAAATTATCAAAATATTTTTGAAAAATCCATCCTAAAAACTTTTTTTATTTAAATAAAATATCCCAATAAACCATAGAATGATATGATAGCGAAAACGATATCGTATTATGTGCCGATTATTTTATCATATGATTTTCTAGAAAACGACATTAATATAATATTGAGATTTCTAAATACATTTGAAAAAAAAAAAACTTCATATAAAAGTTAAAAAATTTCCACAAACAAAATCAAGCTGAGAATCAAATGCAAAGAAAACAGATTTTTAATGGTAAAACCTAATTTTTAGGTATGTAATTGCAGACATACATATGTATATGTCCCTTGCAAATATTATTAGTGATAATATTTGCATAAAATATGTGATGTATGATGATTGTTTTATTTTTTAATTTAGAATTTTTTCTTATTTTAGCTAATTATGGTACTTTATAATTATATTTAGAATATGGAAAAACGATATCATAAGATATGGAACACTTTAGTCCGTAAATACTATCGTTTTAGATTTGAAAACGTTTATCACCAGTAATAACTTTTATCACCTAGATAATATTGTTATAATATCGTTAAATCGACGAAAATTTTTTTAAATTGGCAGTAATTCTTAAACAATTGTCAGTAAAAAAAAAAAAAAAAAGAACACAAAATTTAATACAACAAATATTTTTCGTGAATTAAATTCTTCAATTTGACTCAAAATTTGTAAATCGACTAAAGACATATACATTTTGAAAAACTAAATAATCTATTTTATTTAAATTGAATAAAAATTATCTGTTCGAAAAAATGTCTTGAATTTTACTAATGGCTTGTAGAAGTGAAGAAAATTCTTTAAAATAAGTTTGAACGTTTATACCAGAAATAAAAATTAAAAATATTGAGTTCTAAAACTGCATGAAAAGAAATTAAATTGATCGATAACAAGTGCAGTGCATCACTGCAGTGATCATCTAAAGGCCCAACCAGTGAACAAAAATTCATCGTATCGCAATCAGCTGTTTCAATCCGTCT
>MINK01172693.1:14270-41605 GCA_001735545.1 Phormia regina
TTCACGCTACTTTTCTTCATTCTACGTTGCGTTGAAAAGTTGACTGGTTGGCCCTTAATGTTCTTAATAATAATAATAATAATAATAATAATAATAATAATAATAATAATAATAATAATAATAATAACAATAATAATGGTACACAACTAATTTAAGTTAAATAGAATTTTTAATAAACGTATATTTCTTATTTTCTAAGGTCGATATCGATTAAAGTCTGGTACTAAAATTTGGGTTGTTTCCAATCGAATGATTAAAGATCATATCAAGGATTGTGCAAACTAACTTTTGTAATAAAATATAAAGCAAATAGAGAATGTACCTGAAGAAGATAATAGTTAATGTGAATAAAATTTTTATTCAATTCAACAAAAAATTTAGTAGAATTAAATGAAATAATTTAGTTAAATTGAATAAAAATTATTGAATATGAATAAAAATTTCAATAATATTTTGTTCAATTTGTTTAAAAATTTTTCAAATTAACTACTTTTTAATTAACTAATTAAATTAATCATATTGACGAATTTTGTCGATTTATTATTAAAGAAGAAATTGTGTGGGATTGAATAACAATTTTATTTATTGGTGGATATTTAATCTATTTTTCTTCAATTCTACATTGTCCTTTGACTTATTTCTTGTCTGTTCAATCGTTCAATCGCCTGGAATATGTCCTTCCCTTTAATTTTGTGTGTCCATCCGTATACCGCCTGTAAAAAGTCCTTTTATTCTTTCTATTCATATTTTGTAAAAAAATCACATTTATTAAGTTATGTTGACGTTGCAGCACATGAGGGACATATTTATGTATTCTTTTTTAAAATAACAAATTTACTTCATTTTATTTCTTTATAAACTATTAAAATAAAAAAAATATTGTCTTAATATCACAAAGGTAAAAAATACATAAAACAAACACCTTTATAAACTTGAGAGTTCGCAAACTCCAACTCAGTTAATCTTTTCTAATAATATTCTCAATACTAAATGCCGTTGGACTTTTGTTGTTGCCAGCAGAAGTTGTTGAGCTTAAATCAGGACTGCAGGATTTTTCAATCTTAATTCTATTCGTGGTTTTCATTGTCGAACAAGTGGGTGTAAAGGCACTGGGAGATTGCGTTAGCATACGTTCACTCGAACAGCTACTGTTTGAAAGATTGTCGGCAGGAAAATCCAAATACTCTATATCCGCATACGAAGCAGTGGAACCATTTAGCGATGACTGAACAGCAGATGTAGGAATATTTTGGTTAAATATTAAACTGGCATTGTTCGATTCTTCATTAGATTGGGAATCAGGCGAAGACGAGGAAGTAGGATGATTTATTGCTGCCGGTGCTAATGAAGAGTTACCAAAAAGTATATTGAAGGGGGCAATGGAAGCTAAATACTGACGATGCATTTCCGTAATACGATCACTGTAGTTGAGACACAAATTGCTTGAATTTATATTAAACATTGTATCCATATTAGAAGACATTTCGCCCATTGATTGGTCATTTAATGCAGTTTGTTGTTCAGATACCTAGAGAAGATTAAAAAGTTATTTAAAATAAAAAATAGGTTTTCGTGTTAGACAAACCCACCTTTAAAGACTCGCCTAATAAGGTGCCTGTTTTTAAACATTGTCTTTGTCGTCTTGTCCTTCGGCGTCTATAGTTTCCCTGCTCAAACATATCATTTGCCGATGCATCTAACATCCAGTAGCTGCCCTTGCCAGCTGTATCATTATCTTCAATAGTATTTTTATCGCGTGGTACTTTAACAAAACAATCGTTTAAAGAGAGATTGTGTCTTATGGAATTTTGCCAACCTTGTTTATTTTCACGATAATAAGGAAATCTGTAAAAATGTACAATAATATTTTAATTAGTTTTTATAATAACATCAAAAAATTTCTGCTTTTGAACATAAACTATGGTAACAATCCAATCTGTATCCCTAATGGTGATCGGAGAAATGCGAAGCAAAGATAAAATATAACAGCCGTATTAAAATAATAATAATAATAATAATAATAATAATAATAATAATAATAATAATAATAATAATAATGTTGTATGCTTAAAAATGGTTTACTATTTTTTCTTATGGAAATTTACATTCAGGAAGTTAAAAAACCTTTATCATTCATACATTACTTTTTCGTGAATACGGCTGTAAATGTTTTAATAAAAGGATTAGTTGGAAAATGTTTGTTAATATTAATATTTAATACAATACAACAAATTACATTATTAATAAAAGTATAATTATGTTGGAATAACAGTTATCACAACTTCGAGGTTAGTAATTACCAATGTTGCCAGTTTAGCCTTTTTATGGGTAAATCTTTTGCTCTTATCTTCAAAATGTTCGTTTATTGATTCTTAATATAAAAAAGCGTTTTTGCGTATTAATTCGCACAAGTTTTTTAAAGTTAACTTCATTCTAGGAGAATATCATAATTATTATTTAAAAAAACGTTATTATCTAAGAAGCTATTTATGTTTAATTTATAAATTCACCAATATATCTTCAAGAAATAGCTGAAACTAATGTGAACTAACAAATAAATAAGTTTGTTAATATATAAGTCCTGGCAACACTGATAATTACAACCAATTGAGGTGGGTTAAAAAATATTTTTAAAATTCGGTAGACACAATCGAATTGATTTTATGTATTGCTACTTAATATTAGTATTTCCAATCAAAAACTTAGTTATATTACGAAAATGTATATATTGATCGTATTTTCAGTTAGAACAATCGATATTATTCGTTTATATTAACAAAATATAAAGTAATTTAATGCTTACGAATAAAAGACAATGGTAATTTAAATATATTTATTTTTAATTTTATTTTTTTAAACTACAAAAAAAAAAAATTTAATAACATATTATAAAATATTAAATTAAACGCATTTGTGGTTTATATTTGCTAACGGATTATCGTTTTGGAAATCTATCTATGACTTGTTTTGGTATTCTCAATATGTTATTTTCTGGATAGTAAACAAATTTACAAAAACAAATAACATTAATTTCGATTTTTCAAACAATTTGAAGAAAACTATGGCCATTTAGTTGACGTCATACTTTCAAAGGCATATGATCGAAGTTAAAATTAAAAGCTGAATATAAAAAGAAATAAAAAATGTTTGGATAGCAAACAAATTGCTATCCAGAAACTAATTTTTAAGTAACTTTTTCGATATTTATTTATTACGAAAAATGTATAATAAAAATATAAAAAATCGAAATAAATGCAATTTATTAAAAATATTAAAGATATTATTATTGGCAGGGTAAAAAATAAAAATAAGTTGTTACTATATATTTTACTGGAATGAATTGTTTGGGGGAATTGAATTTTATATTGTATTTTTATTTAGTTACCAGTGATAATTTCAGTTCTTCCAATTGAATTGAGATGATCTCTACCATATTATTTATTGGAAGTAAATCAATTATTCGATCCGTGCAAACAAATTTTTATATAGTACGTTGAACCGACCAAATTCGATTAACTAACTCAGGCAGAAAATTCCAACCGTACAAAACATCAGGCGTTGATAAAATATTTGTTACAAAAAAACAAACCGTTTGGTAACGTTTGAATATACATACATTTAGTAAAATGATTTGCTAATGATTTTTTTTATTTGTTTTTATGGTAATTAAAATTTGCAATACTTTTATGTAGACGTATATATATATATAATTATATCCTTAAATAACTCTTTACATACCGTCTACACATAGACATAATATGTGAGATAATACTAACAGAGAGTACCAAATTTGAGAGTAACCATTTTGTTTATATTATATTACATCTTAAACAAGGGGTAAACTTATTATAATAAATCTTATAAGATTTCATTGTTTTCACTCAGTCACAGAGTAAACATGTACTGAAATGAAAAATAACCTTTAAAATAAAACAATTTTACGAAAAAAACAATGTCTTTAATACCTTTTTAAAATACAGATGCACACACACAAACATACTTTTGCATACTTGTATTTTTTTGACCGTAAATCTTATAAAATAGTTGTGTAGAGAAATCTTATCACAACAGTCTCATAATATTTCTTATAATACTAATATTTTAGTCTACACGTAGGACAATTCTCTCAGAGGGCGAATTTGACACTCTCTGTTACATATTATGATATAAAAATCTCTTGTGGAGACGCTGTTAGTAACGAATATAGAATGATTTTAATAATTTTAGTGGCCTCCATTGGGAAAATTGTCCATATTCTTGTTAGAACATTTCTTGATCCCCTAGAGATGTTCGAATAGTCAAATAACTAAGACATATAAAGTTTTAAATGGATTAAAAACTATTACAGTTTCTTGATTGTGGTCATATTAGTTAGCAATCAACTGAGGAATTTAAATAGTTAAAATTAAAAAAAAATTAAAATAATTAAAAATTATTTGTGGTCGTAAAAAAAAATTCATATTTTACTCTAAATGAGCTAAGTACTAGGACTAGAGAAAATAGAAGTTAAATTAGACTTCAAAAATGGTTAGAAAAGGCTAAATGTCTCAAAAAATTTAAGACAGAAAAATACTAACATATTAGCGAATTTAAATAGCTCCTATGGATAATAAATTTGTAATTTTTTGTAAATAACATTTTTATTTTTTAGTCTTTTCAAAGCTATATTAAGAATATTAAGAATTAAGAATAAGGCTAGAAAAAAAGCTAAAAGCTAAAACGAAAAATTTGAAGATAAGCCCGGCTTCACACACAGCAATTTTTCTTGCGGCAATTCTGAGTTTATAGGGGAGAGAGGAAAAGAGAATACTATACTTTTACTAAACTTAAAAAAAAAACGAAAAAAATATTAAAAGCTTTACAAGCTTTAACTTCTAATAACTTCTTAAATATACATGATAGATCTTTAGTTGTTGCAGCATATTATAGACAAAGATAGTACCTTCATAACAATATATACATAGTTTTTTGCATCGAAATATCTAAAAAATCGGTATTTTTAAAATTCTCAAAAAATTATATATGGTTGACATAACTTTTCTCTATATAGATATAAAATTTCAAATTAGAACCTTATTTAGTTTAGGACTTATGGACAAAAATAAAATCCAATTTTAGTGTAGCTCTTAAAACAAAGGATATTACCTTAAAGATTATATACAGTGTGACTTTAGATCGAAAGATCAAAGGTCAAAATGAGGCTTACAAGAAATAAAACCATTATATCTCCGAAAACGATACTTTTAAAATGCTAAAAAAAATTATATAATATTAATATAACTCTACTTTATGCGTTTGCCAAATTTCATGTTGGACACTGATTTAGTTCAGAAGTAAAATTTTGTATATAAAATTTTAGTGTTCATAAAAAAAAAAAGAAATAAATAAATAAATAAATAAATAAAATAATTTTTGTATAAAATGTCTATATTTTGTCCGTTTTGATATGGAATCATTCAATATAAAAAATATTTATTTTGGCCTCAATATTTTTTGTACCCGAAAATAAAAAAGGGATAATTAATTTTCCATTATTAAAAATTTGACAAGATGTTTTGCTCGTTGCTTCCTATAAAATAATATGAAATCAATAGTGTCGCTACTACCATTCATATATTTGATATTTTTTATTAATCATAAAAATACGTAAACATTTAAGTAATTTGTAACCATATTCTTCTATTGTTTTATTTAAAATCATATTATAACGTTAACTTACTTTTCCATAATGAATTTATATATTCCACTTAAAGTCAAACGCTGGTTCGGTGCACTACTAATGGCCATGGCAATCAAAGCAATATACGAAAATGGTGGCTTTTCAGGTCGATGAGAATTTTGTAGAAATGACCAAGGATATGACCAAACATTGTTGTGCATTGTCATTAGAGGATGAATATTCGGTAAATTTGCATAAAAATATGGACTGGGTGAAGCCGACGGAGAATTATCCGTTAGTAAGGGGTGTAAAGGCGAATTCACAATTGTAGTGTTGTCAACATAATCGGAACGTGGTAACATATTACTGCCCGAAGGTAGCTGGGTCAAATTTAAATAGTATGGCGACGGTAACATGTTGATGATAATTATATATTTTTAGTTAATTTCTCTTTTGTATTTAAATACAGCACATAAATAAATAAATAAATAGCACTTTTTCAACACTTTTTTCTCACAAATGGACAACTTTAATATTTATTTATTTTTTGTATTTTTCCTCTTTAATAAAATAAAATATTTTTTTTATTTGAAATTTTTAAATATTTTTTATGTTTTGAAAATCTTTGGTTAATACCGATTATTTATTTATTTATTTTTATTTTTTTTTTCTATTCGATATTAATTTTTTCAAAATTTTTTCCGTTTTTGGTTCTTTGCTCGACAACGACCAAATGAAAAAACATCAATCTGTTCAAATCATTTGTTTCATTTAGTCAAATTCTTGTGATGATAATTTTCAATAATTTTCTCCCACAAATATTGTTGTTCCTCTCCGAGGAACAAAAAAAAAAGATGATCTATTCTAAAATGTAAACAAAAATCACACGTACTACATACAACAATACTTGTGGATGGGTGTAGATCGATGATGTTGTGTTTGTTTGTTACGCTTTTCTTAATCATTATTTAGTATCGAAACACAAACATATTGTAGTTGTTGTTGCTTGAATGTGGGATGGATGATCTGATGAATATAGAGCGATCTCTCTTAAGAGCACCACCAAAAATGAATAAAAAAAAAAAAAAAAAGTCGTAAAATTTTCCAATTTTCCTCCCATTCATTTGAAATTCTCACATACCGTGTATTACTCCCGCAAGTTGTATGCAAAGTAAAAGACAAGTAATAAGTAAGTAAACATTTATTTGATCACATGTTGACTTATTTGTTCTTGTATTTTAGTTTTAGAAGAAAAAGCAATAACAAAAACACTTAAAAGGGCACGAGTAAGAGGGCGAGTGATCGGTCTGTTTATATCCCTTTTTTCTGTATATTTATCGACAAGAAAATTACCATAAAAAGGGTTCTGGCAAAAAGATCATAAAAAAGTCGTAAAATTTTTGTTTTTATTATTCTTTATTGTTTACAATCAAAACTTTCACTTTTTCTCTTAACATCTATTTATTAGTTTTGCATCTATCTTTGACTTATTCAGTGTATATGGATATGTAATCTCCACGCATCCATTTACATACTCTTCACACACGGGCTTCATATTTATTCCATTTTTAGTGAAAACAAAAAACTCGTATCTCTTATGTGTTGTAAATAATTTCCTTTTCTGTTTAATTTCTATTAACCACATTAATCATTGTTGCAATTGCATGCGGTCAAATCGATAAAATCCCTATAAAAATTACTGAAATGCCAATGGTAGATAATGTTTGCGATGGTCGATCGATAAATGTGAAACTAAAATTCCAAAATTAATAAATCAAAAACGTATATTCTTAATAATGCCCAAATGATTTAAGGTCCAAATTTATTTAAAAAATATTAATAGAATAAAACTAGGGTATAAAAGTGATCCAATTAATATAAATGGTTGCAGATTAAATTAAATTCGGAAATCCTAAACACAATCATGGTTGAAAATATAAAGTTATTATTTAAATTCGGTACTCCTAACTAAATGACAATTATATTTAACATTTTAATTGGTCAAAGGTTTATGTTTTTATTATATATATCTATCTGGGATATTATTCTATCTTTCGAAATCCTTTAAAAGACCGTCGAGTAGTTTTCGCCTTGATACCTTATAATATACATATACAACAAAATTTTTAAGTGCGTAAAAACTTTATTATAGGTCAGTACGTTGAGTAAAAAGTCAAAACCTTTCCAACTACGAAATGGGAAAAAATCAAAGTTAAGTGTTTCAAGAAATGGACGCATCTATATCATATAACCATATTCATATAGTAACTACAATTAAATTTTACGATAGTACTTGGAACCGATATAATTCGATTGGCAAACAACAAATCTCTGTTTTTTCTCTGTGTACATAGATATTTACTTATTTTATTTGTGTAAATAAATCATAATCAATGATTTGTTGTTATTTTTTTCTATGCGGCCCTCGTAGTTAAATTTTCATTTTTAAATGATTATTTTTATTTTGCTTTATTTTTCGGAAGCTTTTGTTTGATATTTATTGAATTGTTCGTTGGTGGTAGACCTCGTATGTGTAAATATTTTGAAATTATAAAATAGTGTCTATAAACAAATAAAAGAGTAATTGGCTTTTATTTGAATATCAGTGATAGTTTTATATTCCTCAGTGTTTCTCTTAATGTTTTTGTTGTTTCTAGAGCACTGTATTTGTTGTTATTGTTTCAGTAGCATTTGTTTGTGTTCTTGTGGTGTTTATGATTTAAATCCACATCAAAGTAAAATAAGTTTGTTTAATTTTCATTTTATTATAGTGAAACACTAGTTGTTTTTATTCTCCCCAAATTTCATTGGAATGAACAGAATTTTCCTTGAGACAATTAATTAGTTTTTGTTTTTACTGGGATTTTTTTTTTTTTAAATCATTTAATCATCTTGTATTATTTTTTTTATTATTATAGGATTTTTAGTTTTAACGTTATTTTTATTAACGACCATTATTAATTAATAAAATGTATGTATGCATGTATGTATGTATGTATGTATGTATGTATGTATGTATGTATGTATGTAAGTATGTATGTATGTATGTTCTTTACTAACTACTTTAGCAATGGTATGTATGTATGTATGTATGTATGTATGTATGGTATGTATGTAATGTATGTATGTAATGTAATGTATGTATGTATGTATGTATGTATGTATGTATGGTATGTATGTATGTATGTATGTATGTATGTATGTATGTATGTATGTATGTATGTATTATTATGTATATGTATGTATGTATGTATGTATGTATGTATGTATGTATGTATGTATGATAAATGTATAGTATGTATGTATGTATGTATGTATGATGATATGTATGTATGTATGTATGTATGTATGTATGTATGTATGTATGTATGTATGTATATTAATGCCTCGGAATAGTAATACTTAAGTTAAGAAGCTCGTCTTATTAAACTGGTGAGCTGTTGAGAATTCTAGTGAAAGAATGCTCCTAAAAAATATACAGGTTACAATTTTGAAAATAAAATTTTGTATGTAGGCCTTATATGGCCCAAGAATGAATTACCCTGTCGGTATAGATAAGTTTTTTTTTTTTTTGTTTTAATATGAACAGAACGGTCCATAATCATTTAAACGTGTATAAATCCGACATAAATGAAAAAAAAAGTATTTAATTCGGATCCATTATAAAAAATATAATATTTCTCACAAAAAATAGAACACATTAAAATTAGTTTGTGAAATTTTTAAAGTCTTTTGTAATACGATACTTAAAATTTTTACATTATAAATTGTTTTTTATTAAACCCATAAAACTAAATATTTTTCGATTGTATAAAAGAAAATGTGATTTTGTTGAACTATTTTTTTAGACATGAATTTCTTGAAGTAAATGAGCGATAAATAAAAGAAAATATATATAGATTTTTTAATTTAAAAAGGTAATATGATATAGATCGGATACTGAAATTGCAAACATGCCACTGTTTTCCTTAAAAAACCGACAATTCATTTATAAACTTAGAAATTATAATATACATAACACAAAATTAATTTTGGGCGAAATTTTGGTACACTGCTACAAACATGTCGAAAAAAAATTGTTTGAATTCGGCAAATGATACATCAAAGGAAATGTTACAAACTATCAATTATAATTCCAAATCTAGTTGATATTTCAACTAGATATGGAAACGAAAAGTAAGTTGTTTAAAAATATATATTAAAAACTATAAAACACTTTGCATAAGCGCCGAACCCCATTAATTCATTTAAAATCTATTAAACCAAAAAATTGGAAACATTTTCAAACGTTTTTTTTTTAATATGTGTGAATGTTTATACTTTTTATATTTTTTCTATGTCTGAAAGCAAATATATATTCCTCAAAGCCTTTTGTTTCACAAATGTATACATTTTCCATTAGGTGGTTTCATTAGTATAAACTTATTTGTTCAATTATATAAAGTCCATTAGATGCCGATCAAAATTACCTTAAGTTTTCTTGTCTCTATTTTTTTATTCTATCAACAGCTTCTTAAAAGTTATTAAAAAGTTAAAAATCTTTTTAAGGGACTTTCAGACGATAATATTCAATAATAAGATTTGTTAAAAATTCGAATATGAAAATATTATCTTATCGTCTGAAGACAAATTGTTTGATTATGAAAAAATTGTTTAAAAACATAAAAAAAAACAATAAAATTTTTGTGAAATAAATTTTTAAAACAATATTTCTCATTCAACTTATCATGAGTTTCATAAAGGTAATAATATGCAATATACTCAAAGACTTCTTATAAGATCGATTGGTCCAAAGAAGTCGTATTAAAATTAATAAGTCTTTGGCAAGAAAAGGAGGTGTTGTATAATTTTAAAGATCCTTTATACCATAATAAATATGCAAGAAACGATGCTTTCGTAGATATTTCAAGACAAATGAATTTTCTTATGCTAAATATGAGGCCTGATGAAATTAAGGTTCAATAAAAATACAAAAGATAAATATATATTTTATTTGTAAATAGAGAAAGATAAATTACTTCCGATAGCAATATGGAAGGGAAATACAGAAGATATCTGAAAGTGGAAAAAGTGGATCTAGCACAGATGACTTATATGCCCACATATTGCTTTGACCAAATTCATTTTTTAAAAGATTTTTTAAATGTTAGAAAAGGAATCTCAACTTTATCAAACGTAAATTTTACATAATTAGGAAAGTTAAAATTTATATGTAATATAATAACTTTTGGATTATAATTCCACATTCAGTAACCCAAAATGAGGATTCTCCATATCAAGAAATGATACTGTAATCTACACAAGTTTAAAAAAGTTTATTTGGGTCCTCATGTTGCAACTCTTTTATAACGATATAAGACAATCATTGCCAATCATTGGGGCTAATGGTAATGCCATTAGCCCCAATTGCACCAATTGTTTTTAAGTTTTCATCCGTTTCGTTTTTTATTTTTTAATACAATTAAAATGAAAGTTTACAATTTTTATTTACAAATAATTATTATAGTTTTTAATAAAGAGAAATATATGCTGTTCCTTTTTTGAAGTACGCACATCTTTCTACCAGAATTAAACAAAAGGCGAATACTGTATAGGAAGATACTTGGATAGTATGTATATTATGTGCTGAATACTGAAAAAAATATGCAGAAATTTTAAATTGGTTTTCGGTTTCTTACCAGTTATCGAAAATGACATCTTCATTTTAGAAAAATAAATAAAACAAAAATTGAAAAAAAAAAAATTCTCGAGAATTTTTTGACAATTTTGTTTAATAAATTTTTACTACAAAACAACTTTTATGAAAATGAGCACTTTCCATATATAACATCCATAATTTTCAAAGTCCATTTAACGTGTTCTCCCGTACTAAGATTGTGCGCCTATCATAGTATTCGTAATGCCAATCGCATTGGCATTTATCAATTTCGGAGAAACTCCAAAATCATTTTGTGCCACAAATCCAAGTGTATGTGATATTATTTATATTGTTGGACTTTAATTTTTGATTTGTTTTCATTGATAAATCAATTCTCTTAAAATTTTTGTAAAAAAATCATAAAAAAAAAAAAAAAAAATATTAAAAAATTAGTTTTTTAGTAAAAATAAGATTTTAGTAAAAAATTTGATTGTGCAAAATTAGTTTTTTAACGAAAAATTTTATATTTAGTGAAAAATTAATTTTTTAGTGAAAAACTAGTTTTTTTTTGTGAAAAAATAGGTTTTTAGTGAAAAATTAAATTTTTAGTGAACAATTTGATTTTTGTGAAAAATTTTTTAGTAAAAAATTGAGTTTATTTAGGTAGTTTATTGGAAAAAAATTGTGTTTTTGGTGAAACATTTTGCAATATAAAAATTTAATAATAAAATTATTTTCTAATAAATTTAAAAATTTTTAAACAAAATAATTTTTAACAGAATTCATAAACATTGGTTTCACAATGATATAATGTTATATTAAATTTTCATATATATTTTCCAAAAAAAAAAAAAAAAAAAATTAAAAAATGTTTGATTTTAAATAACATATAAAACAATAAATCAAATAAAATACTTTGTGAATTGGGTAAATATTTACTAATAAATGTAATAAAATTATAAAACAAATTTATATATTTTTATTAAAAAAAAAAATAATAATAATAATAAAGTAATAATTTTGGAACGAAAACAATATATTATTTTAATATTTTTTATTGAAAACTACAGTTTAAAGTTCTTGTTTCAAACTCTACGTTATATGTAGTGATAAAACTAATTAAAAATTTGCACAAAATAAATAAAATGTATCTTATTTAAATATAAATAAGTTTATTTTATGTATAGATATTTAAAAACAAAAAAAAAAAAAAAAAAAAAAAAAAAAAAAAATACCACATTATCAGCTAATGATTATTTAATACATTTATTATTAAATAAACTAATAAACAAATTAGTATTTAAATAGGTATATATGTATAGCATTAGAACAAATAACATCCACACATACGTATACAATCAAGAACATATAAATATTTTTGGATGATGCCCAGAAAAGCCAACCACTGAGTTTGAAATCCAATTTTAAATAAATAAAGAAAATATTTTAATGAATATTTGAAATTTCCACAAAATTCAAAGAGAAACAAACAAAAAATTAAAATTATAAAAAAAAAATATATATTTCTGTTTTGCTAAATTTCGTAAAGAAAATATTAATAAATTTCAAAAAGCTTAACGCTTTCAAAAGAGCGCAACAATAAACAAATAAAAAAACCAGAGTCATTGTGTATGAATGGAGGTAAGGTGGAAATAAAGGTGGGCGTAATAAGCGGCCAGCTGGACGCTTGGCTGGTTGGTTGGCCCTATTGGCAAGATCAAACAAATGAAAAAAAAAAAATGCAACAGTTAAACAAACAAAAACAATAATACGTTGGGAATAATCATACAACAAATAAAAAACACATACATACACATTTTTTTTGTGTTCATTCTTTTTGGTTATATTCACTTGGAATTTGTTCTTAAATAAATAAATTTCAGTGTAATATAAATATTTTGAAAAATTATCGTAATGTTTTAAGATCATAAAAATAAAATGGGTATTTTTTTACGATCCTAATTCATTTAATGTGTGATGATCAGTTAAATACTTGAAAAGAATTACATTACTTCCTCTCTCTCTCTCTCTCTCTCTATCTCTCTCGCTACATATACACATGAGAGATTACGGAAATTGTGATATTTGTGAGTGGATCGCAGAGATTTCTAGGGTCGATGAAATGTATGAATGTTTATTTGTGTGCGTATAGGGAGAGAAATTGAAAATAGTTGGTGGGTGTTGTTTATTTTAAAATCCAACCAATCACGGCATGAGCATTTTAAAATTTCATCGATCGAATATTTATTTTTATTACAATTTCCTTTGGCTTTTTATTGTTTTCTTGTATTTTGCATATTTCCTAATAAATGAAGTCTTTGATATGTATTTTTTTTGTTTATAATTCAACTTTTATAGTTTTAAATTTTCCATATTCTTTGATTTGTCATCACCTACCATTATTGAATTTTACATTTTGTGAATTTTTCCACTAAAAAAATTTTTACCAAAGGAAGATGTTTATTTTTTTTTTTTTTTTATATATAAATTTTAAAAATAAAGATCGTATAATTATGTTTGGATATATTTCTATACATACATATGTATGTACATTTGTTTCTTGTCTTTTTCTCTCTAATGGTTTTTAATTATCTTTTGTTTTTCTCTTTTCTAATAAAAAGGGAGGAGTTGTTGTTTTTTTTTTTTTGATTTTGAAAAGAAATTTAATTTGATTTAGACAACTTATTATTAAGTATATTGTTAATTTGTAATGACGGATAGATAGTTAGATTGTGGCAGCACAAATAGTTTTTACAATAATGTCATCGAAACATGCAATTGCAAATGTTTTGTAAAACATTTTGTTTTTACGCAAAAACTTCACTTAACTGTAAAGTGTAGTTTAATTAGCAACTAACGAAATATATATTTAATAGATTTACATTATGAGTATCTCATACTTAGTATGAATGAGTATTTGTTGTAAGTTTAAAATGTACACACACATGTAGTTTAAGGTACTTTAAGGTGTCATTATTAGATATATGTATTTATGTACATAAATGATGTAAAAAGGTGACCATACTAATTCATAAATTTATAAAATGAAATGTTGAATGAAAAGCGTTCAAAATTTAAAATTTCATATCGATAAATAATTTGATAGTTTTGTTAAATATTGAATAACTTTTAAGTGAACTTTATTAGCATAAGTTGACCATTTTTTATGTTATTATTTTACATAATTATTTGATAATTATTTGAATAGAAAAATTATTATTCTTTTATTTTCTGAATACTCTTATGTTGTAGAAAAATGTTAAATGTGGTAATAACATTACACATTGGTGCTACTTCTTTCAATATCAAACAATCCTTTTAATTTGAAATCAGCTAAAATTTTCTAACAAAAATAAACAACTAGATGCTTAAATGTGTTAAGTGTAAAACTTTGTATTTGTTAAATTCTATACCACCATAGCTGGTTGGGGTATTATGCGTCCGCCCGTCTAGCTGTCCTTGTAAACCTTGTGCACAAAGTACAGGCTGCAATTTTAAAGATAATTCAACGCATGTGGTACTTTTGTGTTACAAGGACGAAGCTTATTACAAATGTCTCCCCGAAATAAAGTTTCAGCACTCAAAAATGACTTAAACCTTTAAATATTTTAATGACATTCAGTACAACATGACGTAACATGATTTGATGTTTTTTTTTTTAAATTTAAAATATTTATCATGTAATTGTTTGTATGTTTATACACTAGGCTGATGTTCCCAGCTGAAATGATGTTCCCAGCTGAAATGAAAATTTACTTCATTCTAAGATACAGTTCCGTTCTGGCATTATCACTTCATAACTTAGATCAAAAGAAAAATACGTCCTTTTTTGGATTTTTTGGCAAGTAAAAAGGAAAAATTTTGCATCATACCCACATAAGTTCAAAATTTTGCTATTTTTCACAAAAAAATATCCAATTTAAAATATTTTAATTTTATTTATTTTTATTATACTTTAAATGAAACTAAATAGTAGGGTATCTAATTAATCGGATTTTCTTATTAATCGGTTTATTTGACAAATAACTATTCGAGTTTATAAGTTTATCGGTTAATGGCAAATTATACGATTAACCGAATTGATTTGGTAATGCATATTAAAGATATAAATAACATTAATTTAAAAATTGAATCCATAATTATTTAAAAACCAAAAATGGACCCTTACATCTTAATATTTTTCTCATCCCATTTGTTCGCTTTTTTACTCGTTAGTTTATAGCAAAAATCTGTATTAAATATACACATAATACAGAACTAATTTACATAATTAGTAAACAGCTGAAGATTAACAGTCGTATTCACAAAAAAAAAAAAAAAGAAAATAATGTATGTTTGATAAAGGTTTACTAACTTTTTGTATGTAAATTTCCATACGAAAAAAATATTAAACATTTATCAGAAATACATTATTTTTTTGTGAATACGGCTGTAATAATTTAATTTAGCGGATATTTTTAATAAAAACAAAATTTTATATATTTTCGTATTTAATTAAAACAAAATGTCAAAACAATTAAGTTATAATTTTATTTGAGTAATGAATCCTTATTTTTGTTGGGACAATCGAATTATTTCGTATTATTAAATGTAACCGAATTTTTATAAAATTGCAACTAAAAATATGATTAAACTTATAATTACATATTGCTTTATATAAATAATTTTATATAATTGCAAGACCTTTAATAATATTTTAGTATTTATAGTACATTTGGTACTTTTTCTTTATTCTAATTTTGTAGTGAAAAATTGCAAAATTTTGGACTTATTTGGACCTGGTCTTAAATTTTTTATTGTATCATTAAATGCACGTCCCAAAGTGCTTTCTTAACATAACAAATTTACATATATTTTCTTTAGAAGAAATATGGAAAAATACGAAAAACTCGAAGAAAGGACCTATTTTCATTTGAATCTAGCTCACGAAAGGATAATATCAAGACCAACATTTTAAAAAACGATGTCTTAGAATGAAATAGATTTTTATTTGAGCTGGGAACATCGATATTGTTCATTTTGGGGCCACCCTAATATAGATATATATTTGACATAATAAATTTATAAAATCGGTCAAAACAAAAATTTATTAAACAATGAATGGAGGAATTTTATTGCGACTTTAATACTTTCAAGTTGAAATATTTAACCCCTGGTCAACTTAAATTTAATATTTATAATTAATAAAGTGCAAATGAAAAAAAAAAAAAAAACACTAGCAGCAATAAAAAAAGGACAAGAAAGAGCTCGTCCTTCCAACAAAGTTTGCGTGTGTGACAAATATTAAATTAATATTAAAATACTCATTAATACCACCTTTTTATTTTTTCTTTCCCTGATAATGGAAATATAGTTGGTTAGGTCGCATCCTAAGGAATCCTATACTTCTTCTTAGCCATTGACCTATTAGTATCGGTAGTACCTAAATATTTCTTTAGCTAGAGATAAACAACATTTTTTTTTTTAGAATATGAAGGCAATACATTCATTTAGAAATAATAAAATTTTTTTCTTATTGCTGAATTTATTATTGATAACAAAAATGCATATTATTAATATATCATACATAGTCTGGGAATATCATGGTGTAGGGTGTAATTAAAAAAAAAAAAATACTAACATTCCAATGTTGAAATATTTCTATCCAAATGTGTGAGTAATATTTAGTTGTGCTTCAACGGTATCTAAGTTTGTCAATCTTTTTATTCCTATAATTCGGAGTGGAGGAAATTTAACTGCAGGTTGGCCATCACGTTATTTGTATGTGTGGTTGTATGTATAGGAGTCACTAACGCCCACTGATTGTAGATGTTCTTTTAATTGAAACATATTTTTTTCCAATTTTGTTTCATTTGGTTTTTTTTTTGTTACTTATGAGCATGATGTTTTCCATAAATATAAATTTATGATTTTGTGTTGTTGTTGTAGCTATATTAAATAGATATAGACATTTATTAAAGTAGGTATTTAATAAAAAATTTTATTCGTGCTTGGTCGTAAAAGGGGTTAATTTTCAAAAATGTCAAATAGGTTTGGTCAGACTGATTGGTTGTTGCGTTTTTTCTATTTCCGTTTTGTGCTTTTGTATAAGTGAGAATTGTTATTTATGTATGTATGTATGTATGTATGTATGTATGTATGTATGTATGTATGTATTTTATGTCCTTGTCATTGTTGTAGTTTTCAATATTAATGAGTTGAGATTAATAACATTAATTTGTTTTACAACTTTATCATGAACATTCATTCCAAGGCGAAGAAAAATACGAATAAAATGTCTGTGTATTTGAAAATTATTTTATGGGGAAGTTAATTAAATGTTAATTAATTAAGTGATTTTTCAAATTATTTCTTCATTTATTAAATTATATAATAGTACAGTACAGCAACTGTTTTAATTTTTGGGACATTATTATTAATAAATAATTTTGATAAATAAAATAAAATATTTGGTCATAGTCGCTGAGATACTAAATGGAGCTTTAGAGTTCTATTCACATAACTGTAGATGTTTAATTATATTTTAGATTATTTTATTTAAGAAAATTAAAAATTCTCGTTCTTGCAATTCGATTTTGATTTATAATAAAATAATATTTATTGCTAAATAATATTGGCAGTTGCTGAGAAATCTTGTTGTTTTGATTTAACGAGGAATTTGATTGTAGAAAAATTAACCTCTTTTTTGTTAAATAAATTGATTAAATTTCTTAATGCTTTCAAATTTGTTATTGCAAATCCTGTGCAATTGTAAAATAATATTTTGCGTATTATAAATAGTTGATCAATGTTTCTAATTATATTCTAGATTATTTTATTTAAGAAAATTATAATAATAGTTTTAATGAAAATTAAGAATGAGAATAAAAACTTTTACAATCAAATTTGATATTCAATAAAATCTGAGGTAATAAAATTGAAATAAGTTTTCAAACAATAATTAAAAGAATATATATGTTCACCTACAATAACTATATTGAAATTTTCGTCTATCAAATATTCATCTTATATAAAGTAAAAATGGAAAAAGAAAATGGTTTACAAACATAACATTATGTTTGGAAAAAAATTTGTTTAATTTACGGGTGAAAGACTTTTTCGGATACAAAAGACAAAGTTTTATTTGAAAAAAGCTTTTCTAAATATTTAATTAAATTTCTTTATGTTACGATAAACGATAGACCTGTAAGTTATTCTTAAATTCTAGAAATTTCCGACAAATGATTCATTTCAATTAATTTTTAAGTGATTTTAATGATTCAAGTGATGTGGAAATAAGCGAAAATTCTGAAATATGTGACGATTGTTTGTTAACTGAACACAATCTAAAAGGAACAAAATAGCTAAGTTATTAATTAGCTCTTAATTTTTATTTTTATCAAATCTGCTTTTAATAAAAAATGACATCGTGACATCTTGTTAAAATAATAACAAATAATTTTTCAAATAAATTTTTGATTTCATGTTTATAAAATCAAAAATTTATTTGAAAAATTATAGATTTTGCATTTTTCGAAATTGTAAATAATTATTCGAACAATTTACTTTATTCTTTATTCGTTCGAATAAACGAAAGAAATTTAAATTTTATTCGATCACACGAATAATTAAAAAAAAAAAAAGATTATAAAATTTCAATGTCGAACTACTAATATATGCACGACAACCCAAATTGAAATTTATGTTACTTAATTAAATTCTGTCTAGGAACTAATATATTAATGATACAAAGAGAATATTCATTATAATAATATTTTTAAGGTTTTCAATAAATCGTAAATCGTAAGTCTAATAAATTAAGTTTTAATTAAATATCTTATTTTTTCGTGTGTACAGAGTGTATTGGTTTAAATAGGGAAATGAAGAAATTGTCACTTTACCGATAAAATTTCGATTCACGCCCATTGGTATATTTAAATATACCAATATTCGAAATCATATTTCGAATATTTCGAATCACAACAATAATATTTCATAACATGTTAGAATATTAAAAGTTGTTGGATCATATTTCTAATAAATCATAAAAGACTACAGTCTAGACAAAGGACTATGATGGGTTTATCGTTATCGTTAAAAGCATATATCCGCCAATTATTATGGAATTGGAGTTAAAAAGTCATAAAAGAAAACAAGTCAATATTTTATGGCCTTTTGTATTTATTTAACTGCATCACTGTCATTCAAGTTATAAATATTCATATTTCCATACATAAAACTATCTATATATGTATTTATGTATGTAGTCTATGTATGTGTGAGTGTAATAATATGTACATAAAATATATTTTAATTTTTTGGTATTATCTTCGTGTTGTTGTCATTTTATTATATTAAACATATGCCATAAATCTGTATCTGTATCATCTTTACTACATACGATTATATTGTAGTTTATTGTATATGAGAGTACTTAGTTTCTCTGTATGTTGTTTTTGCTTTGATATCTGTCGCATAAACAAATAAAAACTAAGCACTTTCTAACTAAAGAAAAAATACCAAAAGATACTATTTATTTGTTTTTTCCTAAGAAGAATAAGAAAAAGAAGATGATGACGATGTTGATGGAAAAACAGCAATTGTAAACTATTCACTCGTATGCATGCAATCGAATAATGACAGCAATTGTATATGAACAATAAAATGAGAGTGGAAAAGAGAAAGAAAGGAGAACGTATTAAAAAGTCATAAAATAGGGCTTGTTGTGGTTGTACTTATTGCTTAATGCATCGATTTTAAACAATTTTTACGACTTTTTATGGTTGTTTGTGCCATAATAAGTATGTTTGAATTTATGTGCATTCGCTAAAAGATATCACAGACATACGCATACTCATACACACATACACACACACACACACACACACAAACTTACATATATTAAAATATGTATATTAGATCAGCGGTAGGTTTTACTTATAGATATTTATATATGTAAGTATATTTATAAAAGATACTAGAGCATTTAAATGCATTTCGAATGAACTGTTTCGGCAGCCAGCCGTATCAATTTGAGAGCAATTGAAAAGCAACAATGAAGTTCAAAATCAAGTTAAAAAGTCGTAAATAATTTGTGTATTTTATATGTATATATGCATATATACATGTGTGTACATTTAAATACACTAATAAATATGTATATAAGTATATATTTTTATATTTGGTTTTAAACCACAACATGATTTAAATATTTATTGTTACAATCACAAAATGCCGTAAACATCTATATCTACATGAATTGTTTATTTGTAATTAAAATCGAACAGTGTGATCAGTCCGGATGTAAACGAAATATAATAAAATATGTAATTAGTTCCTTCTTAATAAATAAATATGCTCTCGAACAAGATTGTGATCCTTAAAAAAAAAATAAAAAAATAAATAAATATTAAAAATGAAAAACGTTTCGTTTTCTAAATTCATACATTCATACTTATTGCCTTCATTTTGAACTCACAATTTTGATTTTAATTTCTTAACTTTGAATATATACAACAATAGATTTAATACTATCAGAAAATATGTAAATACAAATCTACATACATACATACATACATACATACATATATGTAAATATTGTTTAAGGAAACTCATATAAAATATGTATTAATAAGAAAGGATTTTAGATTTGTTATCATTTAGCATAAAAGCAAATATTAAATATTTATATACCCCTATTCGGTTTTTACTAACAAAAACTTATGTACTTGCATAAACATATGACAAAAAATATACATATATACATACATACATATACATATGTACATATGTGTAAAAGTAAAAAATGTATGAAAATAATTTAAATAAAATTTTACGATTTTTTATAACATTTGTTGCTACTTCTGATATTGTTATTTTCTAGAGCATTATAATGCAATGGGTTGTCGTTTCATTTCTTAGTTATTACAACAAAAACAATGACAATATAAAGTTTTTATAGTTTAAGAATATGTTGCTTTGTGTTGTTGTTTAATGAATGTAAGGAATATCAGTCAGTCATTCGTATAAAATGTTTATTATTGTTTTCGTTTTCTTGTATATAATATACAAATAAACATATTGTTGCATATGCATACATACATACATACATATATAAATTTTCTCATATTAACATGCAGAATAATTTAAAGTAGTTATTAAATTTTAGTCATTCAAATACAATCTTTGGTCCATAATCCATAATCCCGGTATGTTAATTATTTATGTATTATAGCCAAAAGTAATTTCTTTATGTAACAAATTCTGGCGCGGATCCAACTAAAGCTTTTAGGGGAGGAAAATAGAATGATTTTTTCAACTATTTCCGTAAAATGCATGTATCAGTATATATTTGGCATTAAACATTTTCATTTTGGGGAGGCAAATTTTCTTTTTTCCCTCCCGGTGGATCCGCGCCTGAACAAATTATAATGTGAGTAGGGTATTGTAGGGTCGGATATTATTTTTTACTTTGTTTATTATTGTTTTTGTTTACATATTGTAATTACAACAAAGTAATAATTTTATTGTTGTGTTATTTATTTTATATATTGAGATTTGCTATATGAGTATGTATGTTTGGTTAAGAAAATATTCATATGCATATGTGTGTGATGCTATTAAGAGAATTATACTATTTATTTTTTATTTAAAAAGTTTTATACTTCAATTTAAAAATACATTTAAAAAAAATCATTAACTTTATCAGCTCGTTGCTACTATTAAAAAAAATTTATCGACAGTAAAAAAAAAAAAAAATATAAAAATAATGTTTGTAATTTTTACAAGACAATTTAATTCAAATAACAACACTATATTAAATTTGTTGTTTCTGTTACCATTTTTAAACATAATTCGAGTTATTAACAAATGTTGTAAGTGCCGAATCCAAAACTTAACGAGAGAAACATTTTTGAGAACACAGATGAAGGAAAAAGATAATGTTTCACTCCTCTAAGAATATGTAAATAGGTAAGAAATACTTACTTTAGACTGATTAAAAAAAAAAAATACATTAGAGGTGGACAAAGCGATAAAAATTTTAAAAATTTGCATCAACCATAAATATTTAAATTGCATCTTCAATCTGTTATTAACTTTTAGGCTATTCGGAAATATTTAAAGGATGATAACAATAATCTGACAATCTTATCTAGTTTGGGTCACCCTTATGTGTATAGAAAAATGTTTTCAAAGCCATTACATCCATTAAATTAATATTGCAAGAGTATTAGATGACTTTTTATTACAATTCATCAATACCTTTAAAAGTATGTAAATCCTCTCTTAATAGACTTTTAGTCATAATAAATCCCATTTAATTAAGTTTTTGTTGAAATTCTGTGCTTTTTTTTTTTTTTGTTTTATTTCATCGTAAATTTAAAGTATTTGGTAGAAAATTAACATTTAAACAGCATCACTTGAATATTGTTGTTTTCATGGGGTTGACATAAACAATGATATATACATACATATGTATGTATATAAAATTGGTTTTTATATTATGCGATTTCTAGAAAAACAAAGAAAAAATATATATGAATGTACTATATAGTATTTAAACTTTAATATATGAGGCAACCATTTTACATTGTTGTTTTCATTCTTGTTTAAATATGAGTAAATTTATAGGGTGACCCATTAAAGGATTTTATTCAAGTGATTAATTAATGATAGTGTAAATAAAGAATGGAATTATAAATTTTCAAAAATTATCATCATTATTTTGACTCTAATAATATTAATTCAAACATATTTTTTATTTGTAGTTTCAAACATTTACTTTGTTTTTAAAAAATAATGATGATAATGTTTTATTCCACGAATATTTTTTCGATTCAACATATGTACATACATATATATGTTTTTTTTTAAATCGATTAATCGAATAATTTTTATTTTCATGAAAGCCCTAGTATACATACATACATACATACATACATAATGACTTTTATATATACATATACATAAGCGCGCAAAAAATAATAATGTTTATAATAACAAGAACAAAATGCCAGGAGAAAAATATTAATCCGAACACGGTCTACAAATTGCTGTAAATATCAACATTAATGGTTGGCCATTAAACTATACTCTATAAAAAATCATCACATCACCGAACAATGACAGGCAGCAACGAGAGCAACAGCAGCGATAACAACAACAACTTTGTTAGCATAATTATTTCATTCCCATGGTTTATCGTAATATTTGTTGCTTCTGCTGCTACTTCTGTCGCCGCTATTATTGTTTGTATGTGTGTAAAGTTATGCGACGACAACACGTCGATCATAAAAATGCTTTTTTTTATCAGATTTTCTTTTAGGTGTTGTTGTGGTTGTAAAATGTATATGTATAAATCGTGTTATTATTGCTGTATTCGTTGTTGTTATTGCCTTTATAATGGATATTAAAGTTAAGTCATAATAATCAGATAGACTCGTGCTCTACATGTAATTATGATTGACTAAATGACTGACTACTGGTTGTAAAGATAAATAGCTGGGATGTAGTTTGGTTTCCATATTTAACCCCATTTTTATTTCCTCATTTTCTTAAGAAATAAAAATAATTTCCCACACTTTACCTTTTCCCTACATCACACAGATTTGACTATCTGATCTCCCGAATTCTAAATCACGAACAAAATTTAAGAAGATTTATAAAACAAGAGGACAATATAAGACAATGTAAGTGTTTTTGTAGAAAATAATTTGCATGCAACAGTGATAATTGTATATATATGTGTGTGTGTGTGTTTATTTTTCTAATGTTTTGTATTATTTTCGGTTTCAATTTGTATAGAAGAGAGTCATTAAAACTTCACACCTATATATTAATATTGTAACCGACAAAAATTCTATTTTAGGGATGCCATTCTTGCCATTAGAGATGCCATGTATTTTTACTTTTCTTTAAATAATTTCTTTAGAAAGAATATTTTATAAGGTAATCTAGCTAATTTTACAAGTATATCTCTTTTTCATTAAGTTCTGTAATTAAGACCTATTATTAATATCTAATAAAAAATGCAGAAATCTCTACATTAAGAATGTCAATAGTTGTGTTTGTGAGAGTGAAAAAATTCACTTAAAGAAATTATGGGTTTAATAATTAAAATAGATTAGTTGCACGTGGTTCTTTATTGTTACTTAAAATTGTTACGCATAGGTGGTTGGGGTATTATCACTTTCTGAGTCGATTTAAACCCGTCCGTCTCGTAGGCTGACTGGCTTTCCATGTATTTCTGCATAAGGACGAAGCTCATTGAATTTGTTCATGATTCGCCCATTATTAAGAGTCTTAACACTCTTAAATGCCTTAAAAATAAAAATATTTTAATGAAATTCAACACAAATAACATTTTTACAAGTATGAATGATTGTGTAAAATTTTATAAATATCGGACCACAGTTCCCATATAAGACCCAATTTCGGGATTCACCAGAAAATTAATAAATACATGTGAATCTTAATATCGATTCGAATAATTTTTTTTATTTTACACTCAATACAAGTAAAAGTCCATAATTGGCCTCTTCCTCAGTTTTGGTAAACACAGGCAATGGAGTAGGGTATCATATAGTCGGGCTTGACCTTTTTCTCTCGTTAAAAAATTTAATTACCAAACAATTAATTTCCATAATTTGTTTCCAGTACATTTTTACTCCTTTCACTCTCAGGAACGATTAATTAAAAGAGCCTAAGAATACATGTGCTGGCTACACAGAAAAAAACAAATTTTAAATTCAATAATAAAATTCATAAAGTCAGTAATTTTATTAACTGAAAGAAGTCCCTCAACATCTAAAAATGCACCATTCACACACACCACACTCACGTCTCCTCCCCCACCATTGCAATAAAAATAAACTGAACGAAACAAATTCGTTACATCCCTAAATAAATCACGTGTCAAACTACAATCACATAAATCGTATAAAATGAATTTTTGTGGCTTGGAATTTCTAATGTTTGAATTACCGCTAAAGGGCACGTTTTAAGTGACTTGTTAATTCAGGTGATTTGGGCAATTTTAATGTCAACGACGTGTGTCGCCAATGTTTATTAACAATTTTTTCAGAAAACAGAAAAGCGAATACGAATGAAAATAACATTCGATTCGACATTTTTTTAATTTTTGTAAATTTATTTTGGTTGTCGTTAATGTTGTTTCAAAAAAGAAATACAAAATATCGATGGATGATGATAAATGAACATAAAACAAGCAAAAAGACAAAAAAATCAATAATAAATATTTAAAACATTTGACGATGAAGTAAAGAAAACAATAAAATTTTGATGTAAACTCTTGGATGTTTGTGATGATTTAAAAATAGATCAGATCATGTTGTTGTTTCTGGTTATTTAGTGATTAAGGGTGTGATATGATGTGCTGAACTGTTAAGTGATCGTATCTGTTAGTTGGTTGCACTTTACTTATAAGCGTCACATAATCACACATATAAGATTTTATGTCAACACATTCACCCACACGCATAAATTACGGCACTTCATTTACACTGACTTAAAAACTTTCAGTTTATAATCATTCCAGCATAATTACTGCATTTGAACTTTTAGTAATTTTGTCTTGGAATTAGAAATGTTAAGATATATAGTTTAAATATCTGTGGAACATAAGCTTTAATTGAAGTCTTATAATTTGTGTTTAAGTTTGAAGATTCCTTTTTTTAAAAATTAAGATCAAGGAAAAGACTTAATCGAGAACTAAGAGAATTAGGGGGAACTTGATTGATTAGAATTAATTTCAAGCCGAAAAAGTGTAGTGTAGAGTAGTTCTTAAAAGCTATTCCAAACATATTCGCCGGGTCCTGATAAACAAAGCTTCTATGTGATGAACAGATAATTTCTTGGTATTTTTTGTAGCACAGTACAAAACAAAAATAATTTACGTATTTTCGGATGAAGAAGAAAACTCAGTACCAGCTGTAGTTTCTATATATATATATATATATATGTATGTTTTTAGTGGAAAAGAAATGAATTTTGACCTTATAATTTGAACGCATAGGAAAGTTTACATTTTCAACATTTCTGTCTACAAAAAGTTCATATATAATATATATAACCTACTTTAACAAAGAAATTTAAAAAATTAAAAAGTTAATGCAATAAAAAAACAAAAAAAATCATTTTAAAAGTTTATTTAAAAAAAAAAAAATTATGATAAAAAAACTTGAAATAATAGTCGACTTTTGAGTTTAAAATCGACTTTTCTGCTTTTATAGTTAGGCTGTATGTTTTTAGTGGAAAAGAAATGAATTTTGACCTTATAATTTGAACGCATAGGAAAGTTTACATTTTCAACATTTCTGTCTACAAAAAGTTCAATTGTCAAATAAATAATAGCAAAAAAAGTATATATAGAAACGACATTTTGCAATAAGTACTTTACCTAGTAGTACCATCAAATACACTTTTATAGCTTTGACGCGCACTCTATAATAATCGAGAAAAGGGTCTCGAATGATGTTTATAGTTGAAGTAGTATTAGTTCCATAAAATTCTTACGACAACTTGAAATTCAGAAATTTAATTCTTAGAGTACCCATAGCATTTAAAATTGGCGACCCTAACCTAAATGTGATTTTCCATAGAAAATTCGATAATTTATTTTAAAATCTTTAAGACTTTCCCACTCCCTTATTTTGTTACAGTTGTTCTTCCATTATTCTTGTGTGTGCAACGTATTTTTTATGAAAATGACAATTTTGTTTGTGTTTCATTGTTCGGTGTGTGATGTGATTATCATATGATCGATCATTTATCATTTATGTTTTATGAATGTGTGTTCATTAGTGTTGACAGATGGGATCATGTCAATAGTATCTTATTAACATTTTTTTTTTGTTTTTTTTGGGTGGTCATACAAACATGCGTACATATTTATGTATGTGGATACATCGATTTCCTTTCAATTCATTTAAACCGTTTTTTTTTCATACATTTTTTTTATGAAATGCATTTGGAAAATTCATGTTCTAACAATCCCCCCATCATTATCTTCAAGGTTGTTTTGTTTTCATGATTCTTTAA
>MINK01172694.1:0-17461 GCA_001735545.1 Phormia regina
CACACTTAATCATGCAACTCAAGTAAATATACACAACAAAAAAAAAAAAAAAAATAAATAAATAAAGCAAAATCGACCACAAAAATAATGATGTATTTAAGTCATAATGGAAACAAACATTGTCACAAGAAGAAAAAACAAAAACTTCAACAATTTCAGCCAATCCTTCCTTTTAGATACACAATTAACTCTTGAGTTTACTTGTTTGTTTGTAAGTAGTTTTATTCCATATCCAAGGTAACACAAGAAATTGTTCAATGTATCTTATTCTTTTACATTGTTATTGTTATTATTGTGGTTTCTATATTATACTTGTTGTTTTTGGTAATACTTACTCATACCTTTAACCTTATAAGGCTAAAATTGTTAAAAAAAAAAACAAACATAATATAATATAAAATGCATTCGATGAACATTATATGATGAGTCCCATCATATACAACAAGAGACGCATCATCATCATCATCAAATCAATGGTGAATGACTTGAATACTGTATTGTCATTTTAAACTCATTATTATTGACCAAAAACAGGCATAAAATTGTAACATAGTTTTTTTTTTGCTTCTCTTTCTTTCTCTCTTGTGTAGTTTGAGTCTTTCTTTTTGATTTTATTACAAAAAAAAAGAGAAGAAATCTTTTTTTGGTCAGTGGGGACATTTAATCCTAATTTATGCACAAATAATGATCAACTTTGAAAAGAATGTTAGTTTTAGTTTTGTTGTACAATATGGGAATGTTTTCTTAAGCCATTAAGTTTATTGTAAGTAGTTTTGTTGTATTACGTACAATATTTAATTTAAGTGATACTTTAGTTAGTAAATAGTAAAAGTTGCTTAAGCCTTTTATAAGTTTATGATTATTTATTTATAAATATAGTTTTATATTATTTTCAGTTAAAAAGTAGTGGGAGGCTGTAGTAATAATTTAAGGATTACAAGATTTTTAAGAGCTTCCATAAAATTATATATTAAAGGGATTGATGTAATAAAAAAGATTTAACCTTAGGAAGGGTATTTAGTGCAAAAATAAATTTAAATAATTTTCAAAGATTATAAATGAAAAGAAGTAGGAAATTTAATATAAAAAATATATTAAGGGAAAACTAACACTTAAATCAATTTAGTTTAAATTATGTTTTGTTTAGGTATAAAAAAAACCAAAATATATAAGATAGCACGAATGCTGATGAAGTGTGTAGTGGCACAAAAAATATGTATATCATTCTGTTGTTGTGTAATTATAGTTCACATGCTCTGCTTTTGTACCGCCAAACAGAGACATTAAGGCAATTCATTATGGTCCTTCGAGTCGGATGTCGGCTTAAGTTAGTTCAACCAAATAATACAAAAATAAAAAGCGGGTACCGTGTTTCGGTTTCAACAAAATTGAAATGTAAAAGATATCACGAATGCTGATGAAATATGTAGCGTGACAGAAAATACGTATTGAATTCTGCTGGTGTTTAATTATACTCCACAAAGCTCATCTTTGGTATCGCTAAACAGTGACCATAAGGCCGATTACGATTGCAAACTTGCTTAAGTTTTGTTGTAGTTATTTTTTAGTTTTGATATAATACAGTTCTAGTTAAATTTTAGTTCAGTTATAGTTCAGTTTTTGCTATGTTTTGGTTCAGCTTCACTTCAGTTTTATAGCAGTCTTGCTTCAGTTACAGTATAACAGTTGTTTGGTATTAGCTCAGCTCAATTGCAGTTTTAGTTAATTTGTAATTCAAGCATAGTTCAGTTCCAATTCAGTTCTAGTTCTTTTTAAGTTCAGTTCTAATTTAGTTCCAGTTGAGTTAGAACTTAGTTCTAGTTTATTTGTAGTTCAATTCTAATTAGTTCTAGTACTAATTCAGTTAGAACTTAGTTCTAGTTCATTTGTAGTTCAATTCTAATTAATTCTAGTACTAATTCAGTTTAAATTCAGTTCAAGTTCATTTCGATTATTGTTCAGTTCAAGCTTAGCTGTAGTTCAGTTCTAGACCAGTTGTAGTTCTAATTCAGTTTAAGTTTAGTACTAGTTCGATTATAGTTCAGTTCTAGTTCATTTTTAGTTTAGTTCTTGTTCAATTTTAATTCAATTCTAGTTCATTTCTAGTTTAGTTCTAGTTCAGTTCAGTTCTGGTTTAATTCTAATTTAGTTCTAGCTCAGTTGCAGTTAAAATCTAGTTAAGTTCTAGATCCGTTTAAGTTCATTTCTACTTTATTTCAATTACTTCAGCTTTAATTAAGCTCAAGTTCAGTTCTACTTCGGTCTTAGTTCTATACTAGTTCATTTCTGGTTCTGCTCTAGTTGAGTTCAAATTCATTTTAATTCAGTTCTAGTTGAGTTCATGCTCAATTTATTTTAATTTAGCTCAAGTTCAGTTCTTCTTCAGTTCTAGTTCTATTTTAGCTCTGTTCTATTTCAGTTCTAATTCAATTCTAGTTCTGTTCTACTTCAGCTTTAATTTGGCTCAAGTTCAGTTGGAGTTAAGTTCTAGTTCAGTTCCAATTTAGTTTCAGTTCTAATTTAGTTCTAGTTCAGTGATAGTTCATTTCTAGTTCTGCTCTAGTTTAGTTCTACTACAGTTATAGTTAATTTTACTTGAGTTATAGTTGAGTTAATTTTCTATTCTAGTTCAGTTCTTCTTTAGTTCTAGTCCTGTTTAAATTAATTTATAGTTCAGTTGTACTTCAGTTCTAGTTCATTTTTAGTTCGGTTATAGTTCAGTTATGATTCTATTCCAGTTTAGTTCTAGTTCAACTCAAGTTCAGCTTTAATTTAGCTCAAGTTTGATTTCAGTTCCATTTAAGTTTGAATTCTGTTCTATTTTAGTTCCAGTTCGCTTCGAGTTCATTTTTAGTTCAGTTCAAGTTCATTTTGAGTTTAATTCTAGCTCCTTTTAAATTAGTTTTTTTGTCTACTTCAATTCAATTTCTGATCGAGTTCTGTTCTTATTCGAATGATGTTTTAGTTCTACTTCGGGTTCAGTTCTAGTTTTGTTCTATTTCAGTTCAGCTCTTGTTCTGTTCTATTCCTTTTTTGTTCTAGTTTTTTTTTAGATATCTTCCAGTTCTGTTATTATTTTTTTAATAAGTTTTTAAGAGAACTGCGAGGTATTTAACAATTTCTTTCTACATATGTTTGTTAAATAAAAGATTAAATTCTTTTATGTTGCTTAAGCATTAATAAGACATTAAAAAATGCTTTAAAAGTATTCAGCTGTTTACTCAGATTTTAATTATTTAAATTCCTAAGAAATCCAAATACAACTTTCTAAAGGAAATTACTTACTTATAATTATTGAAATATTTTTAATGTGAACACAAAAATTGTGTATTTAAAAATTTTATTATGATTAATAATAAACCAAATTGATTTTCATTTCACAACAACGACAACTTGTTTTTTTTTTTAAATTGCAATAGTAGTTTCTCTATCCATATCACTTAAGATTAGTTTTATGGAATTTCCATTTCCTTAATGGACACATTTCTCAAATATTACCTGACTATACAGTGTTAATGTCTTGTAAAACTATTGAAAATTAGTATGACATTAATAAAGATACTTAGGCACTTAAAGACAGCAGAAAAATATAGCATTAAATAACTATTTAAAACATTTCTTTTACAAGCAGTTAACAACAGATGCAAAAAGTTTATTTCTTAAGCTCTTTATGAAAAAAAAAAATCACCGTAAATTCTAATAAAATATAGAGGCGCCATTTAACACTATATTAAAAAAAAAATAATAGAACAATACAAAGAAAAAATGCTTAAAAGTACAGAAATCTATATCTTAAAAAACATCCTTAAGAAAATCTGTTAAATTACATTAAGTATTGACGTCTATAGGACGAAAAAAAAAACATAAACTTGAAGTTGTAAAAACAGCAACAATACAATTTTGATTTTTGTTATTGTTGTACATTTTATTGAATGACCAAGGGATATATAGTCAAAGACCAAAAGACTCACACACACAGCACAGAAGTTGTTTTTGAAAATCTTCTATAAGAAAAAAAAAGATACGAGAAGTGACACATTAATGAGAATAGATGGGAATACATGCAAGACGCGTACAAAACATTTATTTTATACTTACATACTTATACATACATGTATATTTATATGTATGAATGTATAAAAGTATGTAAGAATATTTCTTAAATGCAATAGGAGCCAGACTAATGATTCTAGTAAATATAAAATTATATTAAATTTTTACTATATGGCAAAAAAAATTATATTTCTATGGAGGTACTATATGGTCAAGCAGACAGACTTAAGGACAGACATCTGCGACCACTACTTTTCGTTTGTATTTATATAATGTTTGTTTGTAATGATAATGACAATGAGACAATAATGCTTATAGAAGTTATGTTCACTTTTTGCTTAAGTACTACTACTCGTATTTACGTAGTAATTCTTTGTACTTATAAGATAGAAAGTAATAAAAGATTATATTTTGTTAAAATATTATGATGATAGTTTACAAGGAAGAGGAAAAAAAAATAATAAAAGAAAACAAAATCAAAACAAAATTGATTTTCTCAACATTTTAATAATAAACGAATTTTGTAGAGCCTCTACTAAGAGGTAGTTGATTTTCGATTAGAATATAACAATGTTTTTAAACTTAAATGGATTAAGGGTGCTATATTAAATCTATGATTATAATACTAATGATTTTAGTAGCAAAAACGGAGCATTTTCGGAAAAACATTGTTTTGAAAAGCCATTGCATTTGGGTGAAAAGTTGTGGGGAATATTCTTCAGCTCATTGATTTAAAAGCTTCTCAAAAGTGTGAATATAAAGAACTGAAATTTTACTTGATCAGGATTCATATTAAAAAACAAATGCCTACGAGTAGATCAAGTAATATTTCCAGATGTTTAAAAGTATTTAGATTTATTAAAAAATATTAAAATTGGAAGACACAAGAACTGAACTCAAGAAGTATTGAGTGGCGATTTTGGACAAGTGAAATTCTTCAAGACCACAAAAAGATGTAATTTCTGCAACGAATTATTAATATAAATATATTATAGCACCTAAATCCTAGTCCGAATAACCTCGACTGACGCCCAGATTATGCTCTGTATTTGGAGCATAAATAGAATAGTGTAATTTATTGTGATTCACATACCAAAGAAGCTTGTGAATCACTGTTTTATTTTTTGTAAACGGGTTAAAACTTTTAAAGGAATGAAAATCTCAAAATTCTGATGTTCTATTGAAAAGTTCCAACTGTTCCAAATTTCCCAACTTTGACTACCATTAGACTTTTAATTAGATTTAACTTTTTGACGGGAAATCGTTTTAATAAATTAATTATTTTAAGAGGAAATTTCAGAAATTAAGAAAATGGAAGACAGAGTGAAATTGAATGACTTTTCCACATTCCAATGTTTATTGCAAATTTTTTTTCGCAGATTTGAATTCCTAGTTCCTAGCAATGAAAACAAAATTGTGACTGATATTTCAATACAAGAATAAAAATTTTAGGTTCCAGAATAATTACCAGTTAATATCGAAATTCAGAGGCATCATCAAATATTGTTTTTTACTGTTAGTTAAACTGTTGTTGTTGTTGCTTGGAAAATAGTACTAAAACTTCCATTCGCCTTTTAATGAATTCGAAGGGATATTGCAGAGCAGAGGTGACTGTGGAGAGAAATTTATGGTATTCGGGAGTTTAGTCACCTGTTATGTTATATTCGAATCAGTGTAACGACTTTTACTTCTTTGCTTCTGATAATGAAAAAAGCTTAAAATTGCTGGCCATTTTCAAAGCAATTGCTAAAGTTTGTTTCTTCTGGATTAAAGTCAAATGTTGGAGCAAATAAGTCGTTGCAACTTTAACCTCTCGCTTCTGACAACGAAAGCTGCTTAAAAAATGTCTTTGATTTTTTAATTCAAAATCTAAGGTCTTTCGTTCTGAAATAAAAGCGAATGTGGATTAATAAAGTGAGATATCATGAAATCTGATATTATCTTTTCATCACCATATCTGATCGTACTGCAGTTTTAGCTTAGCGATTGCCATTTGTTTTTTTTTTTAAGGTTTTGATAATAAGAGAATATTTTTCGTAGATAAATTGACGCAATTGAGAAAGTTGGTATACGTCAGAATTGAGCACAGTTGAGACTTTCGTACTATTGAAACTACGAAAACAATTCAGAGATTCTCAATAGTTTTTCTTAACACAATTGCGGAGATTTATGTAAAAAAAAACGAGAGAGAGAGAATATTCTACGATTTTAAGCTTGCGCTTGCCCTTTTAAAGAATAACAGAGCATAGGAATATTTTAGAGCATATTAGTATTTTTGAGACAGAAATTCGCATAAAGGTACAATCTAAAATGGCTTATTTATGATCTTCCCTTCTTCAAAGAAGCAAAGGCAAGGACTCTTAAATCTTAAAAAGAGTATGACATAAATTAAATAAAAAAAACATGCAGACTATCTTCTTTATCGACACTACAAACAACACTAAATGAGTTTGAGCTTTATAAATCTCTTAATTACAATTTTTTTCTGTTTGAAATGAGAAAGTTACTATGTGAGTGACTTCTTCTATTTAAATGAAAACAAGAATTAGTACCGGATTTCTTATTAAAGGAAGTCGTTGCATCCTTTAAAGATTTTTTACAGCAGGCAAAAAGTAATGTGTTGAAAATTATTCGAAGGTATTTAGAAGGGCCTATTGGGAGGAAGCACTAATATATTTCCTAACAGGAAAATATAGATGTGGGAATGTTGGAATAAGAATGTCGCATACACTTTCGCAAACCTAATTACTAAGAGTGGAGTAAGAGAAGTTAAGTAAAAATATTTTTTTACTGATCATTTTTCTTATATTAATGATTCTCTTCTTACACATAATATCCTTTCTATATAAAGATATATATGTATTTATAGCTATAAACCACACATATATGCCCTCTTTATTAAGTGTAGAGTGTCTAAGGAAAATATTTAAAACCCAATAAATGAATTGTAACTAAAAATTACAAACAGATGGTGGTCTTATATATAAATTTTCCTTTAACATTTACTCTTTTTACAACAATATTTTTTTATTATAAATTTCTTCTTTTTTTCATTATTTGAGCTTCTTACAAGAATTGATATTAATGACAAAAGAATTTTTATGTTCTTCCTTAGAAATTAAAAATAATTAGATTTTGTTTACATGAAAAGCAAAAAAGCAGAAATAAAAAAAACCGAGTTAATTAAAGACAAAATAATAAGGAAATAATGGCTAAATCTAAAGGAAATCTTAAGAAAAATTTAAATGTTTAAAAATGAAATAAAATGGGTGGTCTCTAGTAAATGTTTAATTAAAAATAAAATAAAATAAATTGAAGATTAATTAAATTATTTTCAAATTATTTTTATTTTTACTTTTATTTTTTTGTATTATATATAACAACTAAATATATTAAGTGCTAACTAAAAATCATTTTTCCCACACTTAATCTTTTTTCTCTAGCAAACAAAATAATTTAATATATTATATTTTTTTTTGCCATATTTTGCTTAATTCCCTTGTTGTTCTAAATCATTTATAATGATTATTATAATGATGATCTCTAAAATAAACAATGACTTACAAAGTCATTCAAGTCCATAACTCCAACTTGTTGTTTGACAATAACTACCAAACACTTCTTGGCAGCACGTCAACAATTGACATTTAAGAAAACGTTGAAATATTAAGAAACTACACATACACATATACACACAGTAGTAAACACACGTTGTGTTAAACGCTACAGGAGTTAAAATCATAATAATAAAAAAACTTTAACTCCTTCGATTAGATGAGAGTCAGTCAAGCTAAACCAAGTCATTCATATGGTGTATATAATAAAAAAAAAAACTAACGATATGACAACATATGAATTTTAAAATGAATTGTTGTATCTGATTTATGGCAATTCGAAGAGGATGCGCCATATGAAAACAACACGTACATATTTTCGGTTTCTTTAGCTTTCTTAGCTTTTTATTCTATAAGTTTCGTTACACCCAAACAATCAAATGGAAGACAATACAATATACGGGTACTTTGCCATCAACATACATAGTTTATTTGAAAAAATTCGCTTTTTTATTGAAGAGATATTTTTGTGGGAATATGTATGTGGTACTTAAGGCAGAGGTTTAAATTAAATATTTCTTTAAGGGGTTTATAAATCTTAAGAAGTTTTTGATATTATAAGGAAAATTTGAAGAACAAACATTAAGACTAAGAATGGATAAAATTGAACCTTTTGAAATGTTGATTAGTTCAAAAATAATTTATGAAAAAATCCCGGAAAATCAATGAAAAAATTCTGATTTTTTATTGTTGCCTTAAATAATTTTTTTGCATTGTAATTCTGGCAATAAATCCTGAAATTGAAATCCCGGGATTCTGCGTTTCGTAATCCCAAAAAATTCCGGGTTTTTCGTGATCAATAATAATAAATGCTAAGCTTCTTTTTTCAAATTGACTCTAGTTCTCGCGATAAATCTAGATTTTTAAAATGAAAAGGTTCTAATATAAATTGACACATATCTCGAAAGTTACTTATCTGATTTTGTTAAAAAATATAGCAAAAAATTTTTATTAAAATTATCCTCAAGTCTTTGTTACATTACTTCTTAAAACAGTCAATAGTTATGTAGATATAAAGCCTTTTTTCTATAAAAAAATAAACTTTAAGCAAAATTGCGAAAATTTATTTTTTGTCAAAAAATCATAAAAATTCTAAAATGTAAAAAATTTAAACTTTTATTCCTTAAATATAATGACAAATTACATGCCAATAAAATAAAACCCATTTTATTAAAAATCAAAGCTTAACTTTCGAAGTTTTTTATCAAATTAGTGAAAATACTCATTTGTGATTTTAAAAATTTATCTATGTCAATAAAATCAAAACTTATGTAATGATTTTAATAAAATATATTGTATTTTATTTACAATAAATCTATCTTTATGAGCAATGAATAAAAATTTCAATTTTGGACATTTTCGAATTTTTATGATTTTTTGAAAAAAATATTCCATTCACAATTTTGTATACAATTTCAATTTTTTCATAAAAAATGGCTTAATATCTCTAAAACTGTTGGTCGTATAAAAACCTAATGACAATTTTATTTAGAATTTTTTAATACATTTTTGAATAAAATCAGACAAGTAGTTTTGGAGATAGGATTCAATATATAATGCTACTACCTTCTGAATATTTGTTTGTCATGAAAATTTTGTCAAATATTTGTCAGATGTGAACAAACATAGCTTTAGAATATTTTGCTATATTAATTTAACAATTTTAAACTTAGCTTTGGAATACTTTGATTTGGAGTATTTAATTTAGAAAAATATTAGAAACTATTTTGATACATATTCTGATAAATATTTTAAAATATTTTTTTTTTCAAAAATATTTTTTCTAATTATTTTTCATGTTTCTTTAAAAATATTTTAATTAATATAATAATTGAATATGAATTACTCTTGACTAACATTGAATTAAAATTATTTTAATATAAAATTTTAATTTCATTTCTAAAGGTTTGTTCAGACTAGACAAATAATTGATTAAACTGATGTTACTACTATATAATTTTTTTCTTTTAATTTATAATTTTAATGGGAAAATATTTTTTTGTTTTACTGATGTTTATTTGAATCTGTTTTTTTAGAAAAGATTTGGAAGATCAAACAACGGCAAATAGTTTTTTATGAAAATTTTGTCAAATATTTGTCAGATGTGAATAAGCAAAGCTTAAGAATACTTTTTTTTGACAAATATGAAAATAGCTTTAGAAATCTATTATTTTTATTAGTTTATTTAACTAAAAAAAAATATTTCAAATAATTTTAAAACCTACAACGAGAACTTGCATGGACTCAACTGAGCTTGGCCTAAGGCGGCATCCAATATAACCTAACCTTACTTAACCTTAAAATTACAATTCATTTTTTTTAATTAATTTTTTTTCTTTAGTTTTTTTTTTTTAATCTTTTTAAAAAATGTTCCCATTGGTCCACATTAAAGTCAGAAGTTTGGACTTAAAGTTATAGCCACTTCTTGTTTTTTTTAATATTCTGAACATTTTCTCTTTATAGCAGGCATTTCAATATTTCCTGGTCCAACTCATAACTAAGACAAGCGAAATTTTTATCCAATTTTTGTTATGAACAACATAGTGCAGAATTTATTTAATACTCATTTTCTTGTTATGAATTTATTCCTTTAAGCTGCTGCTAAGAAAATCAACTTCCCAGTTAATTTTTAAGAAAACAAAGCAAAAGAAATTTATATTTTGCAAAAATGAAAAAAAGTAAAAATAAATAAAACAAATATGATGAGCTGGTTTTATAAGCTTAGGAAGAAATCATCATCATCAGCCTCATCATCTACAGCAGCAGCAGTAACATTAAAAGACTCACCAGAAGTAAAAGAAAAGAAAAAAATACATATTAAGATGAAGGTATTTTATATGGAGTTATGGAGTTGAATGGCAGGCAGACGCCATGCATGATTATTTTAAATTGGATTATTTGTTTAAGGCGACAAGCAGAGCGGCATCTCTTCCTCATCATCTTTTGTATTTATTTTTATACAATTTTTTTCTTACTTCGCTGCTGTTGTATTGTTTTCTCTCAACGGTCTATCAAGGCGGCTTTTTAAACTTCAAATCGCACATACTCATATGTGGAAAAAAATTGGATAAATTGGATTTGGGGTTGGAGTTAATAAAAAAAAAAAAACTCACACACAAAGAAATCTTCCTTTTAAAGAAAAAAAACGAGGATAAACACAATATTTTAACAGTTATGCATATCAATGAATGTGTTAAGGAATGAAGAATGACTTAGATGAGTGACTGAGTGAATAAATGAATGAATGGTTTGGATTTTTTTTTGTTTAACACAAAACGTATGGAGTAATAATAAACATTTCAAAATTAAACATGAAATAAAAAAATTATTTATTTATTTTTAATATTTTTGTTAAATGTAATTGAATTTGTTTTATGTTGTTGTCAACTTGAATTTTAAAATTTGTCTTTATATTATTCAGTATCACCAGCATATGCTAATATGCATATAAAGGCTGTTGGTGACACATATGATTAAGCCATGCAAAGAGCTGGTGATGGTAATATAACTATTGGAATATGAGCCATGACTGAGAGGCTTAATAATGTTAACAATAATTAATGTTTTAATTAAAAAATAAAAGAAAAAATATTGTTAGTATCAGTGATACTTATGCATACAAACATATGTTCCAACGGATATCTGTGTAATAATTACAGGTGTCAAAACAGCTTATGGAAAATATTTCAAAAAAAAAAAAAGATTTAAAAGATTTATAGTTAAAAATTTTAAATATGGCAGCTTATAGAGACGAAAGAAAAATAAAAAACACGCTAATGATATTTGCCATCAAGTCAAAATAAATTTATAATTATATGACAAAAAGTAATTTCTGGTTTTGTTGTTGTTCATTAAATTATAATTAAAAAAATGTCAATAAAAATTTCCCAATACAAATTATAAATAATATTTCATTTCAACAATTTCTTTATGAAAACATTATCGATTTTTATTTATTACTTAAAATTATATGAAATGAAAATCATATTGTAATTAAATTTTTATTTGACCCCAAAAAAATATAGATTTTTTTTATTACCAATTTCCATGTGTTTTCTTTAAAAAAAAATCAACTTACGAGAATATTTTTATTTTGAAATGAGAACATTTCATATGAAGTGTCATTTTTCATTTGTTGTGGAATTGTTTTTGCTACAAAATAAAAATAAATAAATATAACCTAATTTGATGTGTCATTTATGCCACAAAATATATATGTAAAGTATAAAAATCATTTTATTATTTTAAAAATTTAATTTAAAAAATTTAGAAACAATTTCCATGTCTAACAAATATTATTTTAATATAATTAAAGATAAACAAAAATATATTCACATATTGAGTAGATATTAACAAACAAAAAATGTTGGCCTAAAATAATAAAAGTTATTTGTTAAAAGTATTAAGAGCAAAAGTTTAATGACCTCTTCAAATATTGTTATACATGTCAGTAAAAGTGGCAATTTTAGATCTAATTATACCCTACACCACCATAGGTGTTTGTGAAAATAATGTAACGCACAAAAAAAATCTTTCTACTCCTACCTTTAAGTATACAGTTCGGTTCAGAATCACTTTCTGCCTGGCTGTCCGCGTAAGGCTTGTGCGCAAAGTATAGGTCGCAACTTTAAAAATAATTTGATGAAATTTGGTACGTATGACATTTTTTGAACAAGTTTGAAGCTTATTGAATTTGGTCATGATCGGCTCATTATTTCACCTTCCGGAATTGAACTCTCAAATGCTTTAAAAATAGAAAAATTTTAATAAAATTCAATACAAATAAGCTTTCTGTAAGCCTAAATCTGAGTGCCAAATTTCGTGAAGATCGGTTCATCCGATATAAAAACCCTCTTTCGAAAATCACTTTAATGTGCATACATGAACCAATATTCGACTCGAATAATTGCGCACAGCTTCCATATAAGATCACCAAAAAGCTAAGAAATACATGTGAATCTTGGTATGGAAGTAATATTCTGTATTAGTATTTCTAATTTTTCTAAGTCCATAAACATAAGCAGTTGTGTAGGGTATCATAAAGTCGGGCTTGACCGACTATAGCTTTTCCTCTTGTTTAAATACGATGAGTTTTAGTTCACTATATCAGATACAGTTCTAGTACTAACGTAGTTCAATACCAATTCAATTCTACTTGGGTTTTAATTCAGTTCTAGTTTAATTTTACTTTAGTTCAGTTCTAGTATTATTTCAGTTCTAGTTCTTTTCTATTTCAGTTCTAATTCAGTTTTAATTCAGTTCTAATTTAGTTCTAATTTGGTTCAAATTCAGTTCAGTTCTAATTCTGCTCTAGTTCAGTAATTTTTCTATTATAATGCTGTAATAGTTCTGTTCTAGTTCAGTTCTAATTGGGTTCTAATTCAGCTCTAGTTCGGTCCTAATTGAGTTCTAATGCTGATCTTCATTTTAGTTCATTTCTACTTTAGTTCTAGTTCGATTTTAGTTTAGTTCAAGTTCAGTTTTAGTTCAGTTCTAATTCATTTCTAATTCAATTCTAATTCAATTCTTATTCAGTTCTAGTTCAGTTTTAGTTCAGTATTAATTCAGTTCTAGTTCAGTTCTAGTTCAGTTCTAGTTCAGTTCAAGTTCAGCTCTAATTCAGTTCTAGTTCAGTTCAAGTTCAGCTCTAATTCAGTTCTAGTTCAGTTGTAGTTCAATTCTAGATCAGTTCTAGTTAATTTCTATTTTAGTCCTAGATTGGTTCTAGTTTAGTTCCAAAACTGAACTATTACAGAATTTAAACTGAATTATAACATAACTAGAACAGAAATGGCATTGACTGTCCTAGTTCTGATTTATTTAAGCTATAATTCAGTTTTAGTTCTGTGACAGTTCAATATCAGCTCTAGTTCTTTTCTAATAATGTTTTAGTTCCGTTCTAGTTCAGTAATGGTTTTGTTCTAGTTCTGTTTTAGTTCTGTACTTTTTTAATTCTAGGTTCATATTATTTTAGTTATTTGTGGCTTTCGAAAATAAATTTCTATGGAAAAATAAATTTCTAAAAAGAAAACTAGTTCTTTTGGTATCTAGAGATGACAAGACAATTTCATGATGTCCGTTAGTGTAAAAATTGTTAGAGATAATAAAATATTTACATTCATTTCAAGTACTGTGCATCTAAATATTTAAAATTTCAGCAATTTAAATTATTCAAATACTAGTTCACTTACTGCAATTACAAATTTTAATTAAAATTTTGTTACAAGTTCATTTTATTAACAGATGATAGCAGATATACATTTTTTGAAATAATATCCCTTTAAAACATTTGTCGGTCTATTTAATATATATGCAAAAATTGTTCGGTATGAAATTCTTTAGTATAATTATTTACCCTATTTTTAAAGTATAATGTTAAAATAACATTTAAAATTCTTATAAACATTTATTTTATTTTTTTGTTTTTAATTGTATCTACTTGTTATTTGAATCCACTTGTAATAAAACACAAACGGATATATGGTCACAAATGAGAACAACAATTAAACAAATGAAAATGAATTTGAAACTTTTTAAATAAAAGGAAAAATAAACTGAAAATTGTAACAGACCTGTAACAGCCTACATATATATATATATGCCTGGGCATTCTCAATGACAATACATGTTAACACAGTTTTTGTTCACAATTATTATTTGTAGGTAAATGATCATATTTCAGAGAAACAAGTAGCACAGAGACGCAGTGATACCACTTCACGTGTTCAGATCATTTAAATATACATATGCATGTATGTATGTATGTCTATCTTATATTTCTGCAATTATTTTATGCAAAATGAAATGACAATATTTTTTTATTTTTATTATGGAAAAACAAAAAGTGAGTGACACATAAAACTGTTCAGAAAAAAAGAAATATTTAAGTGTTCAAGTGTATAGTTTTCAAGTGCTAGAAGTTGTTGGCCCGATTTATTATTTTTTTTTAGTTGTGGGATATTTGTTACAGAATTTGATATTAAAATTATATTTTATTTTTATTATAATACAAAATCCTATTATTTTCTACTGTTGGATTCTGTTGTACATTTATTTAAGTTTTACTTTTAGTTTTTTTTTTTTTATTTTAATTTTAAATTTTGTTTGTGCAAATGACACTTGGCATAAATGAATGACTGTAGTAATATGTTACATTTTATTGAAGTATACATAGTAGAGAAAAGTTACATACATATAAGTAGATTTCATTATTTTACCTTTTTTTGTAGGAGTTTTAGTGATTGACCTTTTTCCTTTTGTATTTTTTTGTTATGTTGAAAATATTACAAGTTTGAAAATATGGGTCTGCTTTTGTTAAAGTTTAAATTTAATTCTTTTTGCTGTTTATTTTCTTTCTAAATGTCAAATAAATATATAAAATATTTTAAAAGTTTGAGTTGAAGTAAATGTTTAAATAAATATGAAAAATGACTCAAACTGTGATTCATGAAAAAGTCAGAACGTATGTATGTATGTATATTAAAAGGTATGAGAAAGTGTAAAAATTAAAGTGAGTCAGTAATATTTATGACAAATTCAAAGGGAAATTTTACAAAAATTTATAAATTTCTAATTGCAACCACATATGATTTTAAATTAATAGGCAGATGGTTTTATATAACATAAAGAAATACTAATCCTAAATCAACTTTATAGAGGAGCCTTAAATTTTTATTTTCTGTGTAATTAAAATACACATAACAAAATTACGGCTATACAGTAACTTCACATAAATAGCCAATTAACCTAGACTTAGGACCTATTTTAATTTATAATACTAGACTTTTACTTTCTGAATTCATTTAAAGATGTCCGTCCGTCTGTCCTTCCGTCCGTGAATGCCTTGAAATTAATTTATAAAACAACAAATAATAATCTTAAGTACCATACGTATAAGGTTTGCACCCAAAATAATTAGCTTATGACCCACCTCAGAGTAGACTACACGTCTTACTGAGTTTATTTAAAGATTTCCGTCAGTATCTTTGTCCCTAAAAACCTTGAAAACAAAACACAAATCAACAAATAATATCCTACAGCATCATAGGTGGTTAGGATATTATGTTTTTGGCCTGATATTTGTAACTCGCACAATAATTGACCAAATACCCAAATTAATTTGTACCAATCGATTCAAAATCGTTTTTTGATTTCAATTAAAGATGTCCATCAACAAATAATACCCTATAACATCATTGGTGGTAAGGATACTTATTCCACAATGATGTGGAATATCATATGCCAAGACTTGACTGTTTATATCCATATTCTTTATTGATTTATTTAAATACCAAAAAAAAAAAAAATACTATTAAAAATATTTGCCAATATGCTCAATATTTTAGAGATAATAAAAAAATTGTGTTAAGAAATTCAGTTCGATTTTATTTATTATTTTTTATCTTTAAAAATCGAAACTATTAACAAAATTTAATCTGTGATCTTTTATTGTAAAACTTTATACATTACAATTAAAATAAGATATATTTCATTAAAATCACATAATTGCTTCCGATTATTTAATGACATAAACACCAAAGGATATTGTTCTGAAGGACATTGCTAAAACGAATCTTTTCGATTAATAGATTTGGTTTAATTTGATATCAGGTGATATTGTGATCAAATTATCTCCCCATTATTTTGTAATCTGCTGAATAGTTTATGAGATATATAAAATATTATATCGATTTTTTTTTTAACTTTATAATAGCGAAATACATATACCCATGTAGCTTACATAGCGTCTCCACGAGAGATTTTGCTAAAAATTTTGAATTACTTCAATTAAAAGTACACGTTTACTCTGTGACTGAGTGAAAGTAATGAAATCTTATAAGATTTATTAGAATACGTTTACGCCTTGTTTAAGATGTAATATAATGTAAACAAAATGGTTACTCTCGAATTTGACATTCTCTGTTAGTGTTATCATCCCATATATTATGTCTATGTGTAGACGGTATGTTATGGTGCACTTAAATAAGATGCTTAAATTACATTTCCATGAATTCCATCATATTTTTTATAATTTAGAAGATATAAAAATTTAATTGTGATATATTTATCATGACATAAATATCTATAGATATTTACTAATTCAAAAGTATTATTTCACCAGACAGACTGACGGACAGACATCGATTAAGTGAATTTTTAAACTTTATTAAACCAAAAGTACTTACTCATCTATCTTATGGTGCACTTATTAATAAAATGCTTAAAATACATTCCCACCATTTTCATCGTATGCTAAATAGTTTTGAAGATATAAAAAATAATATATCGAAAAATAAAATAAAAATTAAAAAAATTTTGGCTTTTCAAAAAATCGTATAAAATCGAAAACTTTCATCTCGAAGCTGCATATGTAACAACAAAAATTACATAAATATCATAGAATTCGATTAATGAAATTTGGAAATTCTTTTAACATGACATAAAAGTTCATAAAATTTTTCTTTATTCAAAAATATTATTTCACCAGACGGACTGACACATCACTTAAGTGAAATTCTTATTTTTATAAAAACTGAAAGTAAAGTATTTTATTCACTAATATAACCCAATAAACACACAAATTTTAAAAAATTCAAGACTTGGAAAATTTTGCTGGAGTCCGATATGAATTGAAATACTAAAATATTTTAAACATGAAAAATAATTTAAAAAATTAAATTTTTCAAGTAAAATAAATTTGAATGGAATTTAAATTTCCTTTTCACTGGAGAATGCTATTGAATTAAAGTGAAATACTATTTGAATTCAATGCTTGGTACTGGATTCAAGGCTTG
>MINK01172695.1:0-20783 GCA_001735545.1 Phormia regina
AAAAAAATTTCTTGTTTTTTATTTGTTTATATTTCCGTTAGTGGCAGTTACGTTCAAATAGTACATGTTGCTACTACGTGAAGTGGCCTAAAGTAGTCGGTTTTTGCTTTGATATAGCCGTATTATCAAAATTATAAAATTTACCTTCAATCCAATTAAAGTGAACTTTATCTACTTTTGGTTATTACAAAAGTAGATAAAGCTCACTTTAGTTTATCCTACCTTTAACTATCTGATACCTTATAGGTAGGTTATAATAACGGCCCTTAAGATATTTTGTCAAAAGTTAACAGAAATATTTTTTTAATTGAATTTTGTTTTTTTTAAGTTTTAAACATTTTACAATAATTTAAAATAAAAAAAATATATATTTTATATATATAAGGCCTACCTTCCAATGACATCGCGTGTAAAAATGAAATGAACATGGAATGCAGGGAGAAGGTCTTCTGGACATAAAAAAGACCTTCTAGAAGGGCTCTTTACCCCTGTATTGTATGTATTGATTTCATAGATTGACATTTTTCATAACACCATATTATAAGTAATTGACGAGGAATTTATACAAAGCTAGTTTTTGAGCAATTAAATTCAAAATAGAACCTTATAAAAATCAAAATCTTAACCTTATATTGGGAAATATAGATATGAAGATAAAAATTAACTAAAGACTCAAGTGAAACAAAATGTAGAAATTTTAAAGAAATAGTTTAAAAGCTTATGTTGAGCTATTAAACATTATAAAGGTCTGTGATCGAACTTCAAAAGGAGGAAATAAAAAAAACATGTTTAAAAGCAACAAAGGACTTTGTAAAAACCTTATTATGTAGTATAACTGCGGGAAATTGGTAGCAATTAATACCTAATAGCCACAATAGTTCGAGTTAAGTTCCAAATGACATCTAATAGTTATCAAAGTTCCAATTAAGAACCAGTTTAACCAGTGAGAGCTGAGTGTAAGACTATAAAACATGAAAAAGATAAATTTCCCTCCTCAAAATGAAAATGTTTAATGAAAAATCTACACTAATTCATACAGTTTAAGGAAATAGTTAAGAACATGATTCTATTTCCTTCCCCAATTGAGATTGAGCTGGATCGGCGCCTGATATAAAGTTAATTCGTATTTTTATAACGGTCTATGATTAAAACAGTTTAAAGTTCAAATTGTACATATATTATTAATTTCAATAAAATGCAACTTTATAACAAAGATATTGATCTTGTTTTTATTATCTCTTTTTTTACAATTGAACTTACAACAGGTCATTCACTTTCGCTTTAATATCAAATAAATTGTATTTAAAGATAATGTTAAAACTAATGTTGAGGATATATGCAGGACTTGGACAGTAAAAAAAANATGAGCATATTTTTGCATCTTTCGATTTTTAATTTATATTTATAGCATATTTTGTTATTACCTCTCTCGCCTATAAAGTCAGAATTTGCGCAAGAAAAATTGCTGTGTGTAAACCCCGACTACCTCATGATATATTTTTAAAATTTTATTAAAAAATGAGAAAGCAGAAAAAATATAGAATAAGTAAATAAATCTGAAATGACACTTTATACGTCGATGAAATTTTGACAGCTGATGTAAATGGTTCTAAATTATAGATTTTTATCAAAACACGAATGTCGAAAATGTTTTCGGTTACGATATTTTTACAATTCTTGAACTAATTTGATCATTATCATTATTGTGAAACACAATAAAAAATGTAAAATTAAATCGAAAAGAAAAAAATTTTTGTTAAAAAATTATAAAATATATTTGTTTGACCGGGTTCACACCGCAATTCTGAGTTTATAAGGGGGAGATTAAACTTTTACATTCTCTTTACCTCTCTCGTCTACAAAGTTAAGGCTTAACTACAAAGAATACTTTCGCTTCAACTGCGACTGACAGCTACGTAACGTATAAATAATATTAACCTAATCATTGCATAATTTTTTATTAAAATTCTATATAATAAAATATAAAACGCATAACTTGAATTATGTTCTCAGTTGAAATAATGAATTGCAAATGAAAATTTCGACTCATCGAAAAAATTTTAAAATGAGAATAAAAAACAACCGACAAAATGTATTTACATACTTCGGCACTTCAAAGTTGAACATTTTTCATCTTCGAAGTACTTCACGCAGAAGTTTGGCGTACTGATTTGGTTCGATTCCATATAAATGCATATATTTTACTGCAGCTGTCAGTCGCAGTTGAAGCGAAAGTATTCTATGTAGTTGAGCCTTTAGAATTGCGGCAAGAAAAATTGCTGTGTGTGAACCCCGACTTTTTCAAATGCAACACTATGTTTTTAGGTACATATGATTTTGCGTCCCTCATATAATTCTATAATCTATAAAATTTCTATAAAAATTACATTTAGGGCCTGTCCTACGATGTCGAATGATAAAATTCATCGAAAAAATATATGGGAAACAATGACTAAATTTTAAAATTATTTATATTTGTATACAAATTGTTGAAACGAATTTTTCATTCGACATCGTGGTTCAGGACATTATTGGAAATAAAAAAAAAAATCAGTTGTCGAAATTTGTAGAAAATTTAAGATGTCAATTAAGAAGTTTCTTAATTGTCGATAGATTTTCATAAAAAATATTAGTTATTGTTAAGATTTCTATAAAAAAGTTATAAAATAACTTAACTTATATTTTTTATGAAAATCTATCCTACTTCTTGAAGAAATTCATAAATTTTATTAAGAAAAATTTCATTATCCATCAAAACTTTTAAGAAAAAAATTGTATAGAAGATATCATTCAGCAGATCAATTTTATTTATAGAATTTCTATTAGCGAAAAACACGAATTTTCTAAACAAAAATTTCTATAGAAAATTATGGATAGTCTAATTTTCTAAGGCGCCGTCCACACACGCTCGAACATGAAAAGAGCAATAAACAAAATTTTGTGCGCACATGCATTCGTGGGTCACATAGTGTGGACCCCAACTATTCATGTATTTGTTTTGTTCGCACACCGTTGTTGACAATTTGTTCGAGCACCATGATCCATCAAACGTATTTTGGCAATGCGGAAGCAGATAGCACTGTATGCAAAAGTTATCGACTGTCGGCAATACAAAAAATTATGATTTGCCCACTCAAAACAAAATGGAAAAAATTGTGTGTACTTTCTCTGCCGACGTTTTGTTCATGTGCGAACAAGAAAAATGCTAGTATAGACGGTACGTAAAGAAAAATTAATTCATCGACTAATGTTCTATAGTAAATTACAGTAATCGATTAATTTTTTTACAGAAAACACCAGTTTTTGAAATGGAGTATAAAATTTATTTTTCAGTCGTTAAACAATAGATTGAATATCAAATCCAGAAAAAAACTTTATAGCATAAAATACTTTTAATCTATGAAACTAAACTTTTTATAATTACAATATTTATTGCTTGACAAAAACAGATGTTGCTTACGCATGAACAACGATAAATCCACTTTAGACCAGATTTTACCAGCTATAATTTTGACAGCTAGTATAACATATATATAGCTACGAACTATTTGTTATGATTTTAAGCTCTAATTATATAAGGTTATCATTTTAATTTGAAAAAAATAAACTTTGTATTTGCAAGTTCAGTTCAAAAAAATGCAACCCAAATATTATTTGTTTGAAACTTTAAAAAAAATATGTTGTTTATTTCATATTTCTGCGTACATTAAAATTGACTTTTGCTATAATTACTTCTTTGTGTTTTTTTGACGTTTTAATCGATAAGAAAGTTCATTATAATTCGTACTTAAATTTTGTTTTTAAAATAAATAAAATCAACATATATATAAATCATAGGGGGTCTAGGAACGAAGTAGTATTAATTATTATATAGACCCTTAATGATGGCATGAAAATATGAAACGAAACAAATATTTATGTTTTCGCTAATATAAACATATAATGTACAATAATTAAGTTTTGAAATTATAATATTTTATTTAATTTTTAATAATAATTTAATATGAAAACTTTTTTTAAAAATATTCTTTGTGATTCACTAATTGTTTTTAAATATTAAATAAATTATTGCTAAATAAAAAATATAATGTGTTAATAAAATATAAAATGATGAATTTTTTACTTTTATACGTAATTTTTAATATTATGCATTTCAATTAAAAATATGTATAGTATATAGGCTGTCATTGATTTCATTCAATAATTTATTTGGGGTATTATCTCGTTAATTCTGGTAACGTATTGAACAATATAATTAAAATCGCAATTTAATTACTATTTTTCGATTTTTGTTTTATTATTACAGTTTTGTTTTTTTCTTAAACATGTCTATTATTTGTTGCTTTAAAAAAATAATCTTTATAAAAATCAAAAATAATTGTCATTTATTTATTGATGTTTTTTGGAAAAATTATAATATTAAATTTGAGGGATATTTGGAAAATGCATTAAAAAATTATATTTTTTTTAAATATATTTTTCATAGTATGTATATAGATAATATATAACATTTCTTGGTGAATTAAATTCAAAATTACTTTTATTTTTCATTATAAAATCTTAAATATTTTTTTAAATTTTGTTTAATTTATTTATTTTTAACGTTTTTACTAATTTTTTTCTTTTTAATTTTGTATTGTAAAATCAAGGACTTTTTATATATATTATGATAAGTTTAATGTAGTTGATGCGATGATTGAACATCAAATTTAAAATTTCACTTAAAATATTTCATATTTCTTAAAATATTCTTAGTTTTTTATTTAGTTCGTTGACTTAAGATTAAAACGCAAAATATCATTTAATTCTTTACGCTACGAAAGGCACGTTTTTGACCCAATGACTTCCGAAACATATAGAGCTGCCAAAATAGCGGAAATATTAATATTTATTTGATAACATAAACTAACAATGACCATAGTTTCTATTAAAAAAAGTATATAATATTTTTATTTAATTTTATTTTAATATAAAATGACATATAATTATGTAAATTATAATCAATTTGAATGATTTTATTGAAAAAATGATTTTATTGACACTAACAGCCGTATTCACATAAAATAAAGCATGTTTAATAAAAGTTTACTAACTTTTTGTATGTAAAATTCCGTAAGAAAAGATTAGAAAACCTTTATCAAGCATACATTTTTTAATGCGGCTGTAAGCCTTTATCATGCATACATTATTTTTAAATTATTTATATTTTAATTTTCAGAATATTTTATATTCAAACATATTTTTCATAACATTAGTATTATCTTAATATTACAATAAGCCTTTAGGTTATGAAGTTTCAGAAGTAAAATTTAATAAACATTATCAACATTAAATATTTGCATTTAATGTAATACTTAAATTTTTGTTTTTTTAGATCTATAAACATTTAAAATAATTTTAATAAATTTGGTAATCCTAAAACCATATCAATTCATCATCACACACATAATTATGCAAGTACACATACATATTCATTCATTTATTTTTACTTTTATTTTGTATTAATAAATTTGTTATTGTACCAAAATCCATTTAAAAAAAACATTCAAATTATTGATAATAAATATTATTATCAGGCGACACGAGATGGTGTCGGGTTAATAATATGAAGAGAAAAAAAGGGGAAAAATAGTGTTCGTTGAATGCATGTTTCAAAAACAATAAACAGATTTTTCCTATTTGTCATCTTGGTTTTAATACCAGAAATCTCAATACACTCTGGTATTAAGTGTCCAATTGTGAAATTGATAACATTTATTTACAATCAATCAATTAATTTATATTACGTGCATAATTTGTGGCCATTTGCAAGTTCACGGTTTATAGAAGTGTCGTAAAATGATTTGGCAAAATACAATATTCAAATCTCTTTTTACATACATATATTTTTAATAATAAAGGAAATCTTATACAGTTATTAAAATTTAGAAATATTTATATAAAATATTATAACAAATATTTTTGCAGACTATGGGTAATCTTAAGCTGAAGAGTTAAAATTTTTGCTAACAAGTTTAATGACTGTAAATTAATATTAAATGTATTTAAAATTATTTTATTTATTATAATTGTATTTTAGTTAAAATAAATGTGCAAAAATTTATTTATAAACTCTTTGGAATGCAAAAAGAAATTCTAAACAATTTTATTAATGTCTGGGGTAATTGAAACCATATTATTAAAATATAGTTAAATAAAATTTGTATTATGTTCCCTTAAAATAATTGTAAATCATTTGTTGAAATCAAATGCAATTTTTAATAATATAATTATAATATAATTAAATAAAAATGTAGATCTCCTAATATTTTGTGAAGTGGTCAAGTTGTTAATAATATTTTTTTAATATTTGTATTAAAATGTATATGGTAAAATTTTATTTTATTACTATAACTTATGCATAGATTATTATAATAACCGTTTTATAGCTATTTAGACTACAGTTTATTAACACTTTAATGCATCGCGTACTATATTTGGTACTATATATCTTGAAACAAAAGTGTGAACGAAGTATAGAGCATAGAAAACAACTAGAAGTCCAACTCTTTTCATTCCTCAGAAACAAAAATTTACTCCCTTCACACGTATTCATTTGTTCTGTATAAAATTTACTAACACATACAAAGACTTACGTTTTTTGACAATTGAATTTTTTAGTTGTTTTCTATGGTATAGAGTGCTTACTTCGAGTCTATATTAGAGAAATTTTTATCAAGACAAACGTCAAATTTTTGATATAGGGGAAAACGTATATCATAATCAGAGCTTCGAAAGAATTAAGTATTATCTTAACTCTCTTAATTCTGAATTAAAAAATATTAATTTTTCATTCCATAACACCATTCTAAAAAATGTAATAGCTTAATTCAAAGGCTTTTGTTTGAATAGAATTTATTTCTTATTGATTTAATTCATAAACAATTCAATCAAGTTTTGTTAATTCAAATCTTCTCCAATTGAAATGAAAACAATTTTTGTTCATTTGTAATATTTTGTTATTTATTCTTTTACAAAATTATTAAACAAATATTTTCTAAGGTAATTTGTAATAGATTTGAGTTGAAAAAAAATTCAATGATTCAATATATTTTTTAAGCTAGAATAGTAAATAGATAAATGAATTCCCCAAAGAATTAATTCATAACAGAATTATGAATTCACAACAGAAAATTAGTTAAATTACTGGTCGTCTTCACGTAACATAAAATATTTAACATTAACACTAACATCATGTCAATGATAAATGTAAATCGTTCAATTGGATGTTAATATTAATTTTTTCGACGTTTAAACATGGTTCTTTTAACATATTCTTTAACAACCGTGTTTAAACATCAAAAAATTAACATTAACATCAAATTGAGCGATCTACATTTATCAGTAACATGATGTTAGTGTTAATGTTAAATATTTCATGTTACGTAAAAACGACTAGTTATGAAACAAAGTTCTCAGTGCTGGAGCGATGACAATTATATTTTAATACAAATTCTACTAAAAATTTAATGTTGTAAAATAGGATTTTATAGTTTGAACAAAACTTTGACTTTTTCAATTCTTAAATAGTCGATTTTTCGACTTTTTTTAATTTGGAATAATCGACTTTTCGATTTTTCCGACTATTTTCGATTTTCGATCGCAAAAAGTGGCAGTCAATATTTTTATATATTTGTTTTTATAGGAGTTCTCCATTAGTTTCAGTACATTAAAAACAGAATTTTCCAAAAACTACAAAATTTTCAGTATTGATTTTTTAACATAGAAAAATATATATATGAAATAATACATTTATTACATTCCAAAAAATCGTATCAATATCTGAGATATATAAAGTTAACATATTTCTTTACAAAAGTTTACATAAAATTTAAATATTTATAAAAGCTGAAACTATGAAAATCCAATAATATTGTGTTATTTGTTAAACTATTGTATGCAAATCTAGGATTTTAGTGTATATTTGAAATATCAACATTTTTAGTCTTAAGAACCATCATGTAAGCTTTATGATATTTAATATAGAAATATTCCTCCATAATAAAGCCATTACATAAATATATTTCAGCACAACTGCAGAAGTAAGTATATGATTGATAACTTGATATTAAAACTTCATAAAGCCGATTTTATTCCACATATGTGTGTATAACTTATGTAAATCGTGCATACCGTTCTCGTTTTATAGAGATCTTTCAGCTTATTTATGGTGAAATATTAGAATTTCAATTTGAATTTTTTCGAACTTATTGGAAAAAAATTGAAAACAATTCAAACAATTGACACAAATTCAAGTTTAGAGCGAAAATTTAAGTCGAAAATTTGTTTTCGACCAGTGTATAAAACAATGCGAAAACAAAAATATAAGATCTTGTTTCCGCCGGTCGATTTAGAGCTGCCGCCGGCGTTTAAAATTGTTCGGCGCAGCTTAATGAACGGAATAAACTAACAGCTGTTTACTAAATTAATTTTTTTGTGACGTGTTGTTGTAAAAAATTAAAAAAAAAAATGTAATTGTAATTGAGTGAATATAATTGACATTCCATAACGCACAAAAGCCAAAAATAAAATGTTTAATAATTCAATAGAATGTTCGTGAAAATTTACTCTTTATAAATCGATTACATAGGAAATTGTGCAAAATATACAAATAGAATAAATAAACTACAAATCTAAAGTGATTGAATATGAAAAATAAAGAAAATATGGCAAGCAATAAACAATCACTATGGTGGTTAGTCATTGTATCGATAATAACTTTATGTATTTTCACGGTTAATACAAGGGCTGAAGAGGCACCAGAAAAACCAGCAATAGCCACAACAAACAATGAAAATTCTTCAAATGGTGCTGTGGAATTTATCAAGTCCGAACAGAAAGAGGCTGAAAACAAAGAAACAAATGGAAAAACAAACAGCGATGGGCAAGAAGTAACGGGAACGTTAAATAATAGCAATGCAACTAATAACAATAGTAGTAATGTAAATATTACCAATATGAACTCGTTAACAAATACAACTTTAAGCACAAATACTACAACAACTTCCACACAAGCATCAATCACCAACTCCTCCATACCAGCAGAGAATACGACTAAAGTTGTTACTGAACCTCCCCTACCCGATCATCATGCTGTCGAACAGGAACACAATTCTTCATTATCCTTATTTTTTGTTATTTGTGTTATAATGTTGGGTATACTATTGATTCATTCTATGTTGCAAACAGGTTTCCAATATTTACCCGAAAGTATTGTGGTAGTATTTTTGGGAGCCTTAATTGGTCTCTTTTTGAAAGTGATGTCGGGAGAGAATGCCAGTTGGAAACGTGAGGAAGTTTTTTCGCCAACTGGTTTCTTTTTGGTTTTATTGCCGCCCATTATCTTTGAATCGGGTTATAATTTACATAAGGGTAACTTTTTCCAAAATATTGGTTCTATATTAGTATTTGCCATTGTTGGCACTACAATATCAGCTTTGGTCATTGGAGCGGGTATATACTTGTTGGGTTTGGCAGAAGTAGCATATCGGTAAGTTTTTAGATACATATTAATAAAATTTTACTTATATATGAATTTAGAGCATAAATTTGTTCTCGCCTTGCTCAAAAAAACCCAGAATCGCAGAGTAGAACAGTTTGCAAAAATTTTGGTAACAATTTTGTATATTATAAGCTACTGAACGGATTGCATTGACTTAAAAATTATCGTTCTTGACTTTAAATTAAGTATGAAAAAATGTAAAAATGTGTAAAACAACAATTTATATAATTATAATAATTTTAATAATTGAAACGAATTTTGAAGTTAAAAAATAAATTTATATTCAATTCATTTTTTAATACATTTTGAGTTCTATAATGTTTTTAAAAAATGTGCATTTCTATATTTTATAAAATATAATTCATAAAATTTAAACCCAAATTTTAATCTCTTTAATATTTTAATATCTTCATACTGGTGTGGTCAGCTTTACATGCTGTAGCTTATCTCGTAACATTACTGGTTGACTATAGGATGATTTTTCTGAAAGTTTAGATCCCTCTATAAGTTTTCCATATTTGAATCCGTCCAGTAGTTTAAGTAAGAAATATAGATTTTACCAAATTACTTACAATTTTGCTATTGTCCCCACTTTGCGTTTCTTGTAACGTTTTATACAAAATTTACTATAATTATAAAATATTTTTCTCTTCTTACAGCCTTAATTTCTCCGAATCCTTTGCTTTTGGCTCCTTAATATCTGCCGTTGATCCTGTTGCAACAGTAGCCATTTTTCATGCTCTCGATGTGGATCCCATACTTAACATGTTGGTATTTGGTGAGAGTATATTAAACGATGCCATATCTATTGTATTAACTACCACCGTCACCCAATCGGCCAATAGTCCGGCGTATGCCAAAATGACAACAGGTGAGGCTATTTTCTCGGCATTGAAAACATTTTGTGAAATGTTTTTTGCTTCGGCCGGTATAGGTGTAATATTTGCTTTGATCTCTGCATTATTATTGAAACATATAGATTTAAGAAAACATCCATCATTGGAATTTGCCATAATGTTAATGTTTACCTATGCTCCCTATGTTTTAGCGGAGGGCATACATTTGAGTGGTATAATGGCCATATTATTTTGTGGCATTGTCATGTCACACTATACACATTTTAATTTGTCCACAGTTACTCAAATAACTATGCAACAAACTATGCGTACGTTGGCTTTTATTGCGGAAACGTGCGTTTTTGCTTATTTGGGTTTAGCCATATTTTCTTTTAAACATCAAGTTGAATTATCCTTTGTTATATGGGCCATTGTTTTGTGCCTTATAGGCAGAGCTTGTAATATTTTTCCCTTGGCCTATTTGGTAAATAAATTTCGTGAACATAAAATTACCAATAAAATGCAATTTATTATGTGGTTTTCTGGTCTAAGAGGGGCTATTTCCTATGCTCTCTCTTTGCATTTAGATCTGTCTAGTGATGAAACTAGACATGTTATTATAACTACCACTTTGATTATTGTTTTATTTACTACATTATTCTTTGGTGGTTCTACTATGCCTTTGTTGAAATATCTTAAACCTGGTAAAAAACGTAGATCACGAAGTTCACGTAGTGGTTCGTCCTCTACTTCACAGCAGCGACAAAGAAGTAATTCACGGAAGCGTTCCAAATCTATATCTCTGTCAAAAACAAGAGAATGGGGTCAAGCTATAGATTCCGAACATTTATCGGAACTAACTGAAGAGGAAGATGTTTCCTTTGCTCAAACACGTATTGCTGGTTTTGGACGTTTAGATCGTAAATATTTTATTCCCTTTTTCACAAGACGCTTTAACAGTCAAGAATTGCATGAATGTAAATCACAAATGGCTGATTTAACCAATAAATGGTATCAGGCAATACGTGTTAGTCCATTGGATTCAGATGAATCTGATGAAGAAATGGGTTTATCGGCGAGTACTAGTCAAAGTACATTGAATGCTCGCACCTAGAGATAATCATAAAATAATTAATTGTTTTTGTATATGAGGGAAATAAGAAATTATTGCCAAATATTGTAAGGATGTTTTAAAAATTAGTTTTTTCTTTTTTAAAACAAAGTGTAATTAGCAAATTATTTTTTATATACATATATGTAGGTATTTATTTTTAAAGTATTTAAATGTACTTTAGCGCTGTGAAAGTGTCAACGAGTCAGTAGTAAAAAAGGAGATAAATTACTAAATGAATGAAATATAATTAATTAATTTATTTTCGTTAAAAAAAGCTAACAAATTTAATGCATTTGCTAGATATTTTTTTTGGTGTTGGTATTTAAAATTACTTTATTTGGTTTTTAGTTTATTTTTAAATCTATTTTCTACATAAAATTTGCATTTCAAATTCATTAATTTACTTTCGCACAGCTATCGAAGATTATGTATTGTATATATGGTAAAGGTCATTTGAAACAATCCGGGTAACCATTAAAAATGCTCTTCAAATAAAAAATATGCTCTTAAAATTAAAATACATTCTCTTAATTTAAATTAATGCATATAAAAATTACAAATTTCCTATCGATTATTAGACAATTTGTTTAAAGATTTTTTCAATAACTTTTTTCAGTTTTTGTTACTTTGTTTAACTCTTTTGAACAAAATTGGTCTAAGTTCTTATTCAAAAGTTAACAGAAATAATCTATGATATAGTTTATACTTCTTGTTTTGAAACGAACAATTCTTATTATAAAATTCTATTTTATAAAATAAATATTAAAAATATATCTAAATTTGTAGTGAGCAAAGGACATGATGGATGTTATTTTAAACTTTTAAAAGAAAATTTAATATTTATATGTAGCCTTTCATCATAATTAAAACTACAAAGTATAGAAGAAAACATTAATTCCACTTTGAGAACTGAAAGTGATTTAATTTCGAAAATAGTGATTGCTTGTAGAAAAAGTAAATATGTTTCTTTATTAAATAAATTTTCAAAATTTAAAAAAAAAAAACATAATAAAATAATAATTTCACTTATAAATTCAATAAAATTAGAAAAATATTTAATAAAACTAATTAACGTCTTTGCACTGATGAAGAGTTCTATGTGCAACTTTTTTTATATTTTTTATTGAATCAGGTGAACCATTTTCAATATTATATAAAATAAAATAAATTACTAGACAACTAACAGAAAAAAATATAATAATAATAAATATATAAAAATGCATTTTTTTATAAATGTTTATAACAATTTTCTCTGTCAAAAACTTTTTAATAAATTTCTTGAAAAATCAACTAAGTACCTTTGTCTTAAACATTCATAAACTCGCATTACTTACTTATAATGTTTAACATTAATTTCATTTTATCTATGCTATTATTTATCAGTATTTAATTTAAGATAAATTATTATTTTTCAATATCTTAAGTTTTTAAAACAGCCATTTAAAAATTTAAGATAATTTACAAAAAAATATATATATTTTTATTAATAAATTGATGAAATATTTAATTAAAGCTTATTGCAAACAAAAATGCATATATTTAATACTATTTAGTGTATTAAAATTGATTTGCATAATTTATTAATTAATTAAAATACAAATATTTTAGTAAAACTTTTTTTTAAATTAAAAATTTAAATAAAATGTTATTTATAAAAATTGTAAACCAAAAATTTAATATAATTAAGAATAAATTTAACAAGATAAACAAAATTGTACATTAACAATTAATGCCACAAATAAAAGAGAGTATACAAACAATTTATTGTAATATATTTAAATAAATTATTAAAATAAATGTGATACAAAAACCATTAAATGTAAAGTGTGTTTCATTTATTATGGCGAAAAGCAAAAGAGCGTTTTCTATTCAAAAAAATCAGTATCGTAATCGTTTAATTTCGTTTGCATTTCATTTCAAGAGAAAATATTTTTCTCTGTAACGTACCGTCAACACTCGCTTTTTTCATGTTCGAGCAATGAACAAAAATTTGTGTGCACATTCATTTTGATAGTGTGGATCCAACATGTTCATGTTTTCTAATTATGCTATGAGTTGAGCCTTTATCATAAATTATTTACGTTGAGTCTACATTAGAGAAATTTTTAATCAATTATACACAGTCAAAAGTCACCGACATCTATCATGTACAATGTTTAAAGGCTCACCATGATCAGAAAACAACTGAAATATTGAAGCGGTTAACTTAAACAAAAAGTATATTTTATTCAAATATTATTTCAGTTAAAATAACTCCTTTTTCTTATTAAAAAACAAATTTAAAATATTCAAAACAGTTCATATAACTACTGAACAAAATTCACCGTCAGGTAAAGTTAATAAAAAACTTTTATTATTTTAATAAAAGGTTAATTTTAATAAGTTCTTCCAAACGTTTCTGTGTAGAATGTACTAACTTTTTCGTCACATCCGGAACAATTTTCTCCCATTCCTGCTATATTGGGTTGATGTCGGGTGACTGAGAAGGAGTTTCAAGAGTGTAAGGGGTGTTATATAAGATCCATAATCGAATAATTTCCGCCGTGTGCTTAGAGTCATTGTCCTGCTAGAAGAAATAGTCGGATTCAATACCAAGTTTTTGAGCACGTTTATGCAAGTTATCCTTAGGGATATTCAAAAAAATATTTTGTATCCATTACTTCATCAATAAATACTAGTTGACCAACACCAGCCGTCAACATACTACACCATACCATGACGCCAGCACCATCATGTTTAACAGTCGACTGAATGTGTTTTTCTTGGAAAGCATCCCCCTACTTTCTCCATTTTAAAACACGTCCGTCTGATTTCTATATGGAAAACTTGTTTTAATCAGAGAATATTACCTAATCCCAAAAGTCTATTCCATTATTTATGTGCTCTTTTGCGAAAGAAAGGCGCTTCATGTGGTTCAACTTGCTAATCTGCAGTATTTTCCTGCAAACTCTGGCATTATAGCCGGCAGAATTTAACACTCGACGTACAGTACGGGGGTGAACACTTGTACCAATATTTTCCTTTAACATTGCAGCAATTGAGGACGATGAAGTTTTAGGCTCTTTTTTACTTAATTTTACTATTTTCCTCCTTTTCCCGAACAGATAGTGCAGGCGGTCGTCCACTTCTTGTCTGATACACACATGTTGCGTCGTCTTTAAAACGTTTTATAATTCCAGCAATGGTGTACGCATTTAAAATAATTTTTATTTCTTCAATTGTAATTTCCGTTATTAAATTTTGACAAATCAGTCTTAAAGTTACCATATTACACGAACTTAAACAGAAGTGTTGGTAAGAGCCATAACATAATTAGAAAGTATTCTCCATAGCATAGTATAATTAGAAAGTATACTCGTAAGAACAGCTGTTTTACAATTTTTTCATCGATACACCTCGCGTTACTGTCAAATTGTTCTTGTATTCCCATGTAAAATATTTTCGTGAGTATTTTAGTCTTCCTCTCTTTTATTTTCTCATTTTCTGTTCATAGTATTTTGACATTGTGAGCGATAGTTTTACACTAACAAAATACAAGGAATTGTTGTTTTTGTAGATGTGCGAGTACTTTGTAATTGTACTATGATTTGTATGCAGTGACGGTGACTTTTGTCCATAACATACCGTCTACACATTGACATAATATTTGAAATAACACTAACAGAGAGTACCAAATTTGAGAGTAACCATTTTGTTTATATTATATTACATCTTAAACAAGGAGTAAGCGTATTCTAATAAATCTTACAAGATTTTATTGTTTTCACTCAGTCACAGAGTAAACATGTACTTTTAATAGAAGAAATACGATCTTTTTAGCACAATTTCTATTAAATTATTGTTATAAATGAAAAATTACCTTTGTGTAGGTGAAAACGAATATCATATTAAACCATATAAAAAGTACCAACAACAATCAAGATGGCGTCTCTTACCAAGTTATATCAAGACCATGGCACAAGTATTATATATTATTTAAAATTGTTGTACCATGATCAAGACAAAGTTGTCAGAGCTCGAGAACTGACAATTTTCTTTTAACGCTTCAGTCTACATTAGACAAATCTTTATCACGATAATTATTTGACTTGATAAAAATTAAATTATTTTACACTTATCACAGCAGTCTCATAATATTTCTTATAATACTAATATTTTAGTCTACACGTGAGATAATTACTTGGGAGATACTGTTATATATAATGATTTAAAATGTCGTGTGTAGACACTATGTTAGCAAAAGCCTAAATACTTCACAGCTGTTTCCACATAACCGGCATAATAAAGAAGAAAACATTAAAACAAATAAACAAAACTTTTGACGTTTTCCTCTACTCATATGGCAAATAAGGAGAAGTAGAAACAATAGAAAATAAATAATTTCTGGAAAAACTTTTTTGTTGGTGGTTGATTGAATTGAGTTGAAGAGGGTAGAAAAAAAGTAAAGAATAATAAAGAAAGAAAAAGTTACACGTAAACCTACTTGCCAGTTGTTTATCAATTTAAAATAATTGAAAATTCTAAATTAAGCAAAAAGTTTTTTCAATCAAATTGTAATCATAATGAGGCTACAATGTGAAAAAAGTTTAAAGTTTTTAATAATTTTTCTATTGTGTTGTGCTCTGACTATCATCTCTGCCGATGATCCCTTAAATCCTAAAGAACAAAAAGAAAAGTCAACTAAACTGCCACCATGTAAAGCCTGCTCCACCTTAGTGGACTCCTTTAAATTGGGCCTCGAGAAGACAAGTCGTGGTAAACATGCTGGTGGTGATGCTGCTTGGGAAGAGGAAAAATTACGTTCATACAAGACGAGTGAAGTTCGTTTGGTGGAAATCCAAGAACAATTGTGTCGAGAGGTGAGACGTGGCCAGGATCAATGTCATAACATGGCTAATGATCATGAACATTTGTTGGAAGAGTGGTTTACACATAAACAAACGGAAGAGGAAGATTTACACAAATGGTTGTGTATAGAACAATTGAAGGCTTGTTGCCCTAGTGGACATTATGGTGCCGAATGTAAACCATGTACCGATTGTCGTGGCAATGGCAAATGTAAGGGTGATGGAACTCGCAAGGGTAATGGAAAGTGTAAATGTGATGAGGGTTATACGGGTGAAGAATGCAATGAATGTTCGAAAGGCTTCTATGAAGCTTTCCGTGATGAAAAGAAGCTGTTGTGTTCAGAGTGTCATAAGTCGTGTCGCAAGGAAGAAGGCTGTAAGGGTGCGGGACCAAAATGTAAGTTAAATTACACTAAACAGATGCAAAGAGCGGAAAGCAATCTTTGTTAAAAGAATTTTTCTCAGTGATCTTTTGAGTTTAAACATTTTCTTATCTTCTGTATTGAATATTTTACAGCTTGTTTTAAATGTAACGAAGGCTGGCGTTGGGATGATGCAAATGGTTGTCTCGATATTAACGAATGTTTAGCAAAAACTAGAGCCTGTCGACCAAATCAGTTTTGTGTAAATAATGAAGGATCACATAGTTGTTTAGAATGTGATCGTTCTTGTGAGGGTTGTGACGGCGATGGTCCTGATATGTGTAAGAAATGTGCAGCTGGTTATAGTCTTAAAGATGGCAAATGTCAAGGTGAGTTTGAAGATAAATTAGCCAAATAAAATGATTTATATAAATTTAATTTTTTGTATCAGATGATTCTAATGAAAAACGTGATCAATATGTTAATATAACACGTTTCTTAACATATTTTGGCTTGTGTGTGGCCACTTGTGTTATCTTCCAAAGTTCTACACATATTGCTTATATAGTTGGTGCCGCTGTTGCCATATACATAGCAGCTTCCGAATATTGGCTTAGCTCAACACCAGCTGGTGCCAATAAGCCACAAATTGACACTAAACAATTAGAGGAAATGTTAATGAAATCATTGTAATTATAGCAGACGTATACTGTAATGACATTGATTTTATATTTTAGGAAAATGTAAGAAATTTATAACCATTTAAATAAAAGAAAAAACGTATTTATTCTGTGAATAATAAGAGAAAACGTAATAATAAAAAATAAAATATAAATAAAATTAGTAAAACTTTAAAGTAGTAAAAGCATAATTATTGTAATCTTACACAATTTCTACTTATAATTTTTCTTTCTATTTATACATTATTAAGTTATTTTTTCTTTTTTATTTATTATCCTTATTTTTTCTAAATTTATTTTTAGTTATTACTACCACACAAGATGCTGAAAATACTAATGTTAACAATGAGGAGGAATATACGCAAATAGAACCTCCTTATCTTAAAGATGAATTATGAATTTAAGTAGTTTAAAGCACAAATATACTTCCCTCCACTAACCCTAACCGCCAAAAACAAATTAAGAACGCCATTAAGTTAATTTAAGCTTCAGAATGTGTTAATAATTTTAATTAAGTTCAACAGCAAAATATTACAAATAATGAATAACGCCAAATTATTGTTATGAAAACACAAGGTATTTATTAAGTTCAACTTTTTTTAACAATATTGTTTAGCAAATAAAAACTTAAATTAAACACCAGCTAATTTTCTTTTTTGTCAATATATTCATATGATTTAATTTCAGCACCTTCAATTATTTCATCATCCAAATCATCATTAACATCATCAACATTATTTTCAATTAACAAATCATTTTGCTCTTTAAATAGTTTTAAATTGTTCAATGATTCAATTTGTTCAACCTTTGGCTCAACAAAACTTCCAAAAATCTCCTCTTCTATAACATCATAATCTTCAGCAGTGTCGTCTAAAGTTTGATCGAAGGATTTTAAAGCCTTTTCGATTTCCTCATTCAAAAAACTATCTACCATCTTTTCAATATTTTCTTTGGAAAATTCATTTTGATCGCATTCTTTTTCCTGAGATTTTTCATTAATTAACGACGTTTTTGTGGATGCAGTAGATTCTCTAGTTGGCGCTAAAGATATATCTGAATCGATGGGATCTTCTACTATAATTTCACCATCTCTATATACATAATCTGGCTGAGACTTATGATAGTCACCGTATAGTTCCCGCAAAGTAGTTTTGGTTAAATTAAATTGTCTTTTACCAAAACCTATTACGTCTTTGTGCTTTTGTGCTTCTTTTTGTGCTACCTTGCGAGCCACGGCCCGAGCAGCATAAGCAAATTCTTCATGTTTGTCCAGAGGTTTACGCGGCTTCAACAATTCACCACTGTTGTGTTTTGAAGACCAAGTACTTGAGATTGATTGACGAGTACGTCTCATTATTTGTCGGCATTTATTTGTTATGCCTCCGACAATTTCGGATATCAAGGCAATGGCTCCTATGGTGTAGCCTATACCCATAAGCAAAAACATTCCCTCTGTATCAGCCGTAGTTAATTGGCGTTCTTCTTGCATTGATTCCCTTAGAGGTGTGGCCGAACTAGCTTGTAATAATTTGCCATTATTCGATCTTTGCATGGACCATTTAACCTCATTTTCGATTTTTTCCATAAGCCCCGCCTGTTGGGCCAACAAAATTAAGGAATTTAATTTGTTTTTATACACGGAATTCTTGGGAAACAAATAGCCAATTTGAAAATAAGCAAAACATTCTTCACTCAAATGTAAAGCTGAACGACGCGAAATATTTCTACAACATAAAACTACGTAAAAAGAGCTAAAAAGAAAAAAATACCCAAATACTTACTCGTTTGAAAAGTTGGCTTGAACCAGATACTCCAATTGGGACCGGGAACCTAGAAAAGCATAATTCCAAAAGAAACTTTGTGTTACATTGCCTATGCCCTCTTCCAAAGTTGAAACATATTCCATTTTGTTAAACAAACGCTTAGTGGGTTCGTGCGAAGAGTTTTGAAACCAAGTTTCCCAGCCGCCATTATCTGCATTAATTTCAAGAAATGTTGCAATTATTAATCAAGTTAACAAAGGTAAGTCACTTTTAATGATTTTTTTTAAAGGAATGCTTATATTACGTACCCAAAGTACCTACGCGAAAAAATAGACCCAATAAATCCATTACCGAATTTACAGTATCCGGAAAAGCGGGCAAGGTAACAAAAGCTATAATAGAACCCGTATAACAAGCCGTTATTATAATGGTAAAAATCCAATAGGAACCGATAAGTAATCTTGTCGAAATCTTTTTCGAATTACTCCAGGAATATTTTCCCGAAAATGTCAGAGAATTGGTAAACATGCCAAAGACATACCAAAACATATTTTCTATTTCACCCCAATTACCCATTAAATGACTCAATGTTAAACGATCCGTAAAAACAATAGGAAATACAGCACCCAAATAAACGCAAATTAAAGCCACCCATACAGGCCATTGAAAAGGACCCATTATAGCACGATATCTGAAAAAATATATTGTATCTATAAATCTTACAAAAAGAAAAAAACAAACACCCACTTTGGCAAAGCTTTTGAAGCTAAAGTTATAAATGCTGCACAATCTTTGGAATGACCCACTGACATATCAGTGTTTGTTAATCTCTCCTTTGTTACATAAATACCCAGCATTCCCGCATCGGCTAGACGTTGCTCTATACTATAATCCAAATTTTCTACAATACTATAAAGTAAATCTTATTTTTAAGCATTAAAATATAAAATGAATTGTATATCATATTTACCTTTTACTATTCAACTTATTGGGTATATCTATTATGTCCACTGAAAAATTTAAACTTCTACCAATCATATTTAATAAACGGTACTCAATACCATCCCATGTAACTTGTGCACCTCCCCCAAAGTCCAAACTTTTTATACGAAACATATGCGGTGGTTGATTTCCGGCCATCACTTGAAAACGATGTCCTGCAAAACCATGTTCAAATTTCTTAGGAAAAAGATTGATGTGTGGTCGTGATAGTCCTCCCTTAATCCAACTGGTTAATACTACTGGCGTATTGGATCCCAAACCATCTGCATATAGCTTATGGGTATATAAAACATAAGGACGTTGCTGAAATTTGAAAAAAAAAAATGCAATTAAAATCTAAATGTTTGATTTGTAATAAGTAATCATGATGTGCTTATTAGCGCCATTTAACTGATCCTTAAACCAAAAAATTTTGCTATGATATAAAATGCTATAGAGGACCTATTAGCAGAATAGTAACGTTATATTTTTTGAAACACATAACCTCTAAACATTTTTGAAGAGCACATTTTCGCGTTTTTAGAGCATATCTTTTATCTTTTAATGCATATTTTTAAGGCATATTTTGGTTCTGCTAATGATTACTCCAATCTAACATTAAATATTGATTTTTATTATTACGTTTATTTTCGAAATTA
>MINK01172696.1:0-21058 GCA_001735545.1 Phormia regina
TTAATTGTTAAAAAGACGGTAATAATTTTTTCTGTGTATCATTTAATGGTTGCTGAGAGTGTAGAGAGTACAAAATACACTGAACAAAAATTATAGAAATTAATTGTTTTGTAATAAATTTCATTAAATGAAAGAAAAAAGTTGGAACAATAGTAATTTTGATTTTTATGATGATATTAATAAATGTAAAAATAAAGCTTGAAATTTTCTTTGAGTGCATTTTTTTCACTCTCACTAACACAAATGTAAATTTAGCTTTTTACCTCTTCGAATTGTTTGCAAGGTGTATTTTTATCTTCTATGGAATCCTAGGTCAGTAAAAAGCTCAAAATTTGCCAACAAATGAGAATCTATACTAAATTCAAAAATAAATAAAAGTAATTTTTAAGAAAGTAAAGACAGAGTACGAAATATATGCATTAAATTTTCGTGCTCTGTCCCTAAAATGATACTAATAGATTATTCTTTTTGAAATTTTATTCTTTAAAGATTGTTATAATCAAGTTTTAATTTAAAAAGAAAATAACAATTTTTTAATCGTTTTTAATAAAATATGAAATATTTTCTGGATTACTCTAAATAAAAGCCATTGCGTTTTCGGTTACTTTTTCGTCGAAATGGATACAATTCTTTATAAACTTTTTTTATTTTTTCGGCTTTAAGTGTTCTTCAAATATTTTTTCCCATGACCCAATACATATAAACTTAACTGATTTTTTTCATAGTTCATTATTCTCAATTTGTACAAATCATTACCATTTGTCCAAATCAATAAAAAATAGTCGAAGGCTGAGTGAATATTAACGGCGACGTTTGAAGCCAATGCCTCTCAGGGAATAAAAAAATACAATAAGAGTTAGAAGTTAAAATTAACGTCATTTCGATTTGAATTATTAATTGACATATTATTCGAAAGATTCTGTGTTGGCTGTAGTCGGCTGGAAACTGATTCACTTTGACGTTTTTTAATAATGTTCGACCAGAAAAATTAAAATTAATTGTACTTTATATTGACCTTCAGATGCATTAATATTCTGAATAATCTGAATAATTTTCTTTCCTTTATCCTTTATTAACCAGGAGACCTGGTTTTCCTTAAAATAATCACAGTTTCTTAGAAAAATTAAGTTTTGCTTTAGTAATTTTCCTGGCAATTCAAAGGACTTTTCTTGTCCTCTGAAATGCTAGGGAAACCAAGTCACATGCAAAGTAAAAATTCCTTTAAAAATTCTAAAGAATACAGTTGGATATATTAAGTGTTCTATTTCGATTTACAAACTATAAAATAAGATGGAGCATAAATTTCATAAAATTATGTAGAACTTATAAAATGTTATGAAAGAATATTTCACTATTCTGTAAACACCTCAAATGGGGTATCTTCTAACAACAACGCCCAAGATCTTAATACAAACATATAACCTAATAAAAATTCGATGGCATCCTCTTTCTAAGACAATGTTCATTGGTTAGATAATGTTTTACAAACATCAAACCACTTGACAAGATAAAATATTAATTTACAAAAATTTCGTAAATATCACATATGGTTATAACCTCAATAAATGTATCTTTACAACTAATTACATCTAATATTTCACCGTTATCTTAGGAAACCTAAAAATTTTCACACATTTTTAATTATTTTGTTTCAATTTTTTTATGTTTATTTTTTTGGCATAAATTATGTCATTGGTATTGGGTTTTTCATGTTGTTTTTGTTGTTGCTGTTGTTATTATTATTCGTGGTATTTAATAATAATAATAAAATTATACTAAAGGTACAAATAAATTTCTTACAAAATATGACATTTTTATGGCTTCCAGCTAATTTCTCATTCATTTGTTCATTCATTCATTCATTCATTCTTCTCGAATGCTCATATGAACCATGTTTAAATCTATTAAACTGACTGCATAATTATAAAACAAAATTTTCTTCTTCTTCTTTATGCTTCCCTATATTCGAATAAATGTATAAATATCGTTATGTTATATATTAATGTCTGTCTGTCCGTCCGTCTTAATGTCTGGTTGTCAGTCAAGTGTTTTAAATATTTTATTAACCCTATTTGATGTCTATCTGTCTGTCTGTCCGTCTGGCTGTCTGTTTGTCTGTCTATATAAATATATTTATCTGTCAATCGATGGATGGGGATGGATGCCTCATAATAGCGTCAACTACTGCAATAACAACCACAAACCCAACCAGCAAACCAAGTCAACTAAGTAATGTGTCATTTATGCAAATTAAATAAATAAATCAATAGATACTCACTCTTACGTCTTAAGGAAAACAAAGAGAAAAACAACGATCATTTAAAAACAAACAGATACTTAAAACAAGTCAACAACGTTTTGATTAAAACACATTGCTGTCGGTTTGCCTATCTGTCTGTCTAGCTTTTTGTATGTTTCGGTTATTTGATTATTTTTTTTTTTTTAATTCAAACAATAAAAGTGTTTATTTGTCTTTTTTTTTCCTCATTTTTTATTTATTTATTTATATTTTTTTCAAAAAAACTTAAATTAAAACGTCTTTAAAAGTTGTTATATTTAATAATATATTTAGTTTATTATTAAATAGTTTGTTTGTATTTGTTTTGCAATAATTATATATTTACACGTTTTAATCTTTTTAAATCCTAAAAGTTAAATAAAATACTAAATAGTAGAGTCTCTTTTTCTTATTTATCCAACCAAAACTGGTTCAACAGTTAAATTTTTTTATCTGTTTTGTATGAAAACGTGGTGAAGCTTTAACAAAACATTCGAAAAAAAAGTGACATAACATTTGTTAGACAACGGGAATTTATGTTAAACCTTTGCGAGTTGGAATTTATATTTATTATAATTATGAATTTAAATATTATAATACAAACAAAAAAACTGGATTCTTATTAAATAACGGTTTAATAATAGATTATGAAAAATATTTATAATATAGCTAATTTTAGAGCATTATTGTTGAATTTTTATTATAGCTTTTAGAATGGATTACAATCAATATAAATTTTAACAATTTGACATTATATGGACTCGTGTGAATTGATATAATAAACTGCTTTACGTTTATCTGAATTCCTGATAAAATTCAACTTTAACAATAATTTGGACTATATATTATTGTTCAGTTAATTTAATCGTTTAAGCTTTCAGAAAAATAATGTTATTTTATACGCATTTTATATGCAGTTAAAAGCGAAAAATATGCTCTAAAAACGAAAAAATATGCACTTAAACAAAGATTTTTTTAAACATTTTTTTATCAACATAATCATATTGGTCCCAGACCGCCAAAATATCGTAAACTACAACATTTTTGAAAATGTTTTGATGAAAAATTCTAATTTGGAGCATCTGGCAACTGTCACTTCACATTTATAGTGAAAGCAATTTTATCTTAAATGACATTATCACAATGTGTAAACAATTACAAAAATGTTTCTATTGTAAAGTTTTGTTTACGACACTTTTTGCCATTAGGGCTCAATATGCTTTCTTTAAAAAATATTATTTTTAAAACATAATCTTCAATCTTGTTGCTACAAGGCATGCTCCTCAATGATAAAATGGTATTCATTTAAGTTAATTTTTTATTTTTTAATTTTTTTATAAAATTAAATTTGAAAAACTTTTCACGGGATAACTAATTATTCTTAAATGTCAAAAAATGCTTTAAAAGCGTTAAATATGCTCCAAAAATAATAAAATATGCAATAAATATGCACTAAAAATTGTGAAATGTAAAAATAGACCGTTAAGTTTAAAATATGCAAATATATGCACTAACAGATCTAAGCCAAAATGATGTATTTGTTATGTAACGGATAAATATATATAAACATTTAATTACATATTTTGGTTTCCCTGTTATATTCAATATGATATAACACTGTTGGATTACAGGGTGTAAAAGCTGACCACCTCATTCTTGCAAATTCCCCAACTATACATGTTTAAAGATCTGTGCAACTTAAAGTTTTTTTTAAAGTTTTTGTTTGGGGTGCACAAATTTAAATGGGTCGGATGTTCTTTTCTAATGGTGTTGCCTTTAAATTTTGAAAATATCTCCTAGTTTTGCTTTCACAAAAAAGTAGAGGCTGAACATGCCGCGGATCCATTTTTCATCAAGCGTTTATTTACAGCATAATGTAATATTTAGCGGAGAGAAATTTATGTTTCACTAAATTATGAAAATTTCACAAAATTTCACCAAAAATTAAAAATTGAAACAGAAATGAAAATTTTTACTAAAAATTAAAAATTTCATTAAAAACCCAAAATTTCACCAAAAATTTTACATATCACTAAAAATTCAAAATTTCACCACAAATGCGAAATTTCATAAAAAATTCAAAATTTTACTAAAAATTCAAAATTTCCCCAATAACTTAAAGTATCATCAAAAAACCCATATTCGCCAAAAATACAAAAGCGATTTCTTTCGATTGAATTAATAATAATACAATTACGAGACTGTTTTCAAATTTTTTGATTTATAGTAATCATAAAAAAAGGTTGCATTTTATTAGGGCGAAGTTAATCCTTCAAAAAGATTCCTTCAGTAAGATTCGTTTCATCTGCTCAAATTTAAAAACTTGTGCACTTTTAATTTTTGTTTAGATTTGATTGAGACCAAAAAAAAACTCTTGTACTTAGATTAACAAATATTTTATTTCAGTCTTGAAGTTTTTAATTTCTAACATTGTAAAGTAAGATTTTGATAAATAAATTATTTTTATTCTAAAATAAAATATTTTAATAACATAAAAAATTCTTCGTTATTGATTAGTTTTTTAAATACAAATTGCTTAAATCACAAAATTTCATTTTAAAAATAGGATATTAACTTGTTAATGTTTAAAAATTAACAATCTATTGATATCTTTCCAAACGTCTACATAATTTATTGTTTATAACTTTTAAACCAAAATTATAATTTCTTTAATAGAAACGAGAGAAGAAGGTATAGTCGGTCAAGACCGACCATATGATACCCTACACCNNTTTTCTCTGCGTTACAATATTTGCACAAACACATAATACCCCAACCACCTTTGGTGTAGGGTATAAAAAGACATTGATCTAAAAACTGCGTTTATAAATTTTTTTTTATTCCAAAGGTCAAAGGTTAAAATCGAGATTTTTTTTCTTAGGAGTTGAAGTTATAGGCAAAAATTTTAAATATTTATAAAAGTAATATAAAGTATTTTTTACGTGTTCATATTAAAAAATATATTTTGACTTTAATTTACATTTTGTTTCTTAACTTCTAAATCAGTGGAGTGTTCCATATGAAATTTTGCACTCGTGTTTTTGAGATATAATTTGATTTTTGTACCTTTAAAATTTTCTAAATTTTTTGTCTTTGGAACAAAACAATTAAAATATATTAAAGAGTTGTAGAGGATTTTCTAAGCTTTCTGAAAAATTATCTAAAATTTACTCTATGATAACAGGGTGTCAATGTAGACATTGTAGTCGTCAACTTTAAAGGAAAATTTTAACTTCTACAAATCAATTCCAATTTCCAAGATTTTTGTAGTTTTTCAAAAATGTAATACTATTCTTGCCCTTTTTCTTTAAGGAAACAAAATTGAAATTAGACTTCATTTGTAGAAATAAGGTTTTTTTTAAACTTTTACATACTTGAAGTAGTAAAGTTTGACAACTTGTATCTTATCACTTGATAACACATGGTGATTACAAGTTAAGTTTCATGAAAGATAGTCTTTTTTTCTCCAAAATATTTATTTTTTTTTTTTTAACTTTTATAATTTCAACTTTCTGAAAGTTATCAAGATGGTTTTACGATTTTTTAATTAAAGATCTAAAATCTCAAAGACTATATCTGAAATACCAATTTAGTATCAAAAGCTCTAATGCGTTTTAAAAAAAAATTGCTAATGACTATTTTCAAACTTACAAATGCTTTTTTTTCATAATTTTTCTAAATGATAAAATCCATCCATCCATTTTATTAGAGATAAAATATAGTTTCTCCAAAAACCAGTTTCAATAAAAATTTTACTTTCATTCCAAAAAGCTTAAATTTATTTTTTATTATAAACTTCTTCGATATAATTTTTTATTTTTATAAAAACGAATAATTTCAATATATTCTATAGAATCAAAGCTTAGCTTTCATAAGTTTTATTAAAAGCTTTAAAATCATTTAAAATATATATTTAAAATCGGTTAAGAGACAAAAATTACTTACCCTTTGAGTGCCAATCGATCTGCTCCTGCAGGGTATGTGCAACTCTCTTCAAAACCAAATATATTGTATTGCTCCTTTGTTAGGCCTTTTGTAAAATTTTATGTAAACAAGAATACACATTGGGGCGCTTCGCGCTTCTGCCAATATAAATTGGAATTAAAATAATAAAAAATTCTAACATGTAATTATACAAAATGTATATCATTACAACTGGTCTAGTTTGTTTTTATAAAAAAATAACAACAATGACACAATGTTTTGAATGAGAGAGTTGTGATAATATACAGTTAAATAGACACGAAAATATCTTTATAGTAGTATATTTTTTTACTTAAATCGGTTGTCTAGTGTGACCTTAAAAGGAATTACGAAAAATGTGTTTGCCTATTTAGAATATAGATCCAACGAGCCGATTTCAAGCAACAGATTTATATACAAAAATTTTTCGATTCTACACCACTGTGCCAGGTAAAATATTACTTCAAAACTTAATAACGTTTCTTAAAACTTTAAAACAAACAAATACCACTAAACTGTAGTCCACCAAAGGGTTAAGAAATATGTCATACGACATTATATATATTATTTTCCTAGTATTAAAAAAACTATGTTGACATTTCTTAACTCTTTCTTTTTTCAAGAATTTTACCTTCGATATATCATATTAAAATCGCATAACAATTACAAAGAAAACATGTTATGATATTGAAAATATAGTTAACAAGTCTCATATATAAAATACACACAATGGGAGGCCATTTATTTACTTAGTTCCTAAGTGGCCACTTTACTTTTAAATTCAATACAAATAATCAAAAAAAAAAAAAAAATCCCCCAGAAAATATTTCAAATCATTTCCAACAGACATACACTTGAAATAGAAACTTCTTTTCTATTATTGATATTGAATTAAAAATAATAAAATTAAAGATGTTAAAGGAGGAAATTGATTGGTTTCTTCAAGTGATTATTATGTTCATGTTTCTTCTTCATTTTTTTTATTTATTTTTTTTTTTTTTGCTGTAGATATTGATAGATTTTATTTTGTAAAATTATCTCTTTATTTTATTAAAAATATTATCAATAATAAAATCATGGCATAATGTTTATCATAAAATAAATGATTGGTACGCGTACTTCTAAATATTGACAGAAAATCGTTTGAAATAAATATACAACATATATTTATGATTTTAACCTTTTCATTCATATACAAACATACAACAACAAAAAAAATCATTTATCAAATTAAACATAAATACATACATATGTATTACTCTATGGACGTTTGTAATGATTTCTCTTGTGGCTGTTTTTAACATTTTTTTTTTTCAAATTTATTTCATAGAGGGTTTGAGATCATCAACATTATTATTCTCATCATCATTATGATTATTATCATCATCATCATTATTATTAAAAAATTAAATATTTGACAGCTTGAAGCTAGAATTATTTTTTTTTTTTTTCTAATTTTATATTTTTTCCGTTTGTATAGTATGTAGATATATGTGTGTATATAAATTCCACAAAAAAATAAATAAAAATACACTTAGACAAGTGAATGTGAATATAAATTTTAATAGTGATGATTTCAATTTCTTTTTGTAGACAATCAAAATTTGACTTTTGTATACATACCATTTGATAAACATTGTTCGAATTTAAAAGCTTTAACTAGGAAATTAAACTAATTTTTATAGATTTTAATTTTTTAAGACTTTAATTTTTTTAACTATCGATTTACCCTTTTTTCTCCTATATATATATAATGTACCTTAAAATGATATTTCAAATAATCTTTAGCATCTTCCTTTGCCTGCCCAACAACAATGTCTGCCTTGCAACATAAATTAATGGACCATCATAATCATCAACAACATTTGCAACCAATTGCTTCATTGCAACAACTTAAAAATTCCAATAAACACAATTATATTATGGCACATAATTTTAATAATAATTTAAATCTTAATAATATTAACAATAATCATAATAATTGTAATAATAATTATGCCACGCCCACTGCTTCATCAGTACTAAAGCAACGCAAACAAAATTCTACTACAAATAGTTCTTCTGCCAATTCTGCAATTTTGTCGCCATCAAAATTTCGCAAATGTCCTTTATCACCGCTTATAATCACTACAAATGCACCATTATTTTCAAACACATCATCATTGTCATCACCTTCACAGCAATTGGTGACTACATCAATGCCGCAGACGCAATCGCAATCGCAACAACAACATTTTGCGAAATTATCACCGGCCAGTCCAATACTGGGTTTAACACTTTCACCTTTATCGCCAAATTCTTCTTCGACTTGCTCGTCATCAGTGCATTTAGTGCGTACCACGAAAACCACACGTTTACGTGCCGCCGCACTGGGTGAGTTCCTCTCTTAATATATACACTGAAAATAAATTGTTTTATTTTTTTTTTGGAAAAAACTATGTTTGAAGGTTCCAGTTCTTAAGTTTATAATAATTATTAATGCTAATTTGGTTTACCCTTAATTATTTATTTGGTTTAAATAAATTTGTTTCAAGTTTTTTTTTACCCTTCCGCCTTCCCCTCCTATCTTTAAGTTGTTATTTTAGTAAGCAATAAGATTTTGTCAAGTGTAGTTGTTCCTAGTTTTGTTTTTTGTTTTATTACTTTTTAACGGCTCATAAACTTTTTTTACTAATTATTATTTGGGGTTTCTAAATAAATTATTAGCTAAATGCAACACAATTTATTGGTTTCAAAATGAGTTTGCAAATAACAGTGTATTTTGAAAACTAAACAATTTTAATGGTATTGATGTATTTAATTTACCTTACCTAATTAATATTTAAAATTGTTAACAAAAAATAATATTTAGAACAAATTTAACAACTAATTTATTTTGTTTTTAAAATATGGTTATCGTGGTATTAATTATAATTCAGTTTAAAACAAACGTTTGGCATATGGAAGTATTTTTTTAATGGGATATTTTTAGGTCAATATTAAAAAATAAAATTATACATTTTTTGTTACTAAATTTATGTTTTTAAACCATAAAATTACAGAAATTTGCAATCGTTCTTTACTTGTTTTACAGTTAAGGGAGGTATTGCGATAATCGATTAAGGGACTCAATTTATATTTTTCAATATGGCAACAATATGAAAAAAAATTACAATGGTCGTCAAAAAATCTTTTCTTCAACAAAAACAGGTATATATAAAATAGCATCAGATTTCAATGATGCTATTTTATATATAATATTAATACCAGATTTATCTAGTCGTCGCATTTGTCAAAGTTTGAAATATAATCTTTTAATCGCCCTAGTTAGGAAGAAAAATTAGACTTGCCTATAAGAAAATCAAGACCAGATTAAAAAAAGAGAGACATATACTTTTATTATGTGTGAAATAAAAAATACTGATACAAAATATTACGTCGATACTAAGATTCACATGTATTAATGCACTTTTGGGTGATTTCCGAAATTGGGTCCTATATGGGAGCTATTATGGACCGATTTTCATGAAAATGTTCACTTTATATTTATAAAAATGTTATTTGTTTTGAATATTAAATTGATATAAACATTTTTATGGGATTTATGCACATTAAAGTGATTTTCAAAAGAGGAGTTCATATTGGAGCTATGGCTAATTATGGACCGATCTTCACGGAATTTGTCAAACGGATTTGTACCTACATAATCCGAATCAAAATTTAATTTCATTAAAATATTTCCATTTTTAAGGTATTTTTAAGCATTAAAACTCTATTCCGGGAGGACATTTGTTTGGGGGCAAGATGAAATAATAGGCCGATTATAGCAAAATGCAATAAGCTTCGTCTTTGTGTCAAAAAAAGTTATTTGTACCAAATTTCATCAAATTATCTTTAAAATTGCGACCTGTACTTTCCGCAGAAGCTTTACATGGACAGCCAGCCAGCCAACCAGACAGACGGAAGGACATGATGAAATCGACCCAATAAGTGATTCAGTGATTCTGAGTCGAACGGTATACTTTAAGGTGGGGGTAGGGTAATTTTTTATCTCCGTTACAATATTTTTTTTCAACAGATATTATTGTAATGAACTGTACCCATGTTCTGTTACTTTGTGAGAAAATTTAATTTCGAGAAATTTATAGTCGTCTTGTTTAAAACAGGGTGATTAATAAAAAATCAGATTTTTGTTGACATTAAATGTGTTTACTTTAAATATTATATGAACCATTCTGCCAAATACTAAATGACTAGTAGAATTTTAAAATTGTTTTCGTTTCGAAATGTTTTTGCAAGTTTTGTATAATTTAACATTTTTATCTGAACCGATATACTATATAGATTTGCAAATTTTGTATTGCCTTAAATACTATTTTACATTATAAATACTTCTTATTTGATCCCTTACTGTCAAAAATTTCTAAAAGATTTTCTAATCATGTATTTAAAATATTAATGTGATTCTACATGTTCACCGCTATTTAGAATTATCCAAAATATATTACCATCAAAATTATCCGAGATTCGGAAAGAAAAACATTAAAATAACTTCCATTCTTTAATTAGCTTTTTTGTACACAACCAGGATATCGACCATTTTTCTCAAACAGATCCATCTTAATATTTTAGTACAAAATTTTTAACCAAAGTCTACGAAAAAAATCCTGCCGTAGACCAAAGCAATTTGCAAGATTTTTATTCATCATCGTTGTTTTTTTAAAAAAAAGCTGAAAGGTGAAGAGAAGTATCAAGTTTTTTTAAATATCGTGTAATTTTAACATACATAGTGTAATTTTAACATAATTAAATACCTAAAACAGATTAACTTAATACAAATTGAAATAACCCAATTCAAGTTGGTGCTATTATTTACCCATAATTAATACAAAATATAAAAACGAAATGGTAATTTCTAATCAATTCACTAATTGTTCACTAAACGTGCTAAATAACTGCCACATAACTTTTTATTTAATTTCCTATCCTTTCCTATTTTTCTTATTTCTTTCGTAATCTTATAACTTTATTTACTGCTATCTACTAAACATCTGCGTTAAAAACAAAAAACAAACCCTTTAATAAACCCCTTAAAAACTAAACTAACCAAATGTATGTCTAATTCCCCTCCATTTTTTTTGTGCTTTTCATCCACCTTTTAGACAAGAAAAAGGACGAAGAAAATAAACAACAACGTTTTACCTCTCCAACATCACCTAAACCACAACATCACTCACTACACCATCGACCTTCCAGTTCCTGTTCGGATAATCAAAAACATACAAGTGGCTCTGAGGCAGAACATCAAAAAATGTCCTCGGCCAATAGTTCACCAACACATCGTGGCAACAAGAAACTGATACCTTCAGTTTCAGTCTCAATGAAACAGAATCTTAGTGAAACTCAATGTACGGCATCACGATCGAATAGCATACGCTCGAATACGAATTCACCCAAATCTCCTAAACAGAAAGCTCAAACAGAATGTACTGTTAAAATTACAGCCTCACCCAAGGTTAAAACAAAATCTTCTAATGGACAAAAAACACCTCAACATTTGGAAGATGATATTGATGCTGATTTTCTGGAAATTCATGATTTGCCTGATGAAAATGGTAGTGGTGCAACAAGACCACGTTGTTCTACCATGTATACAGATTCGGATAAGTCGAAATCTTCTCTTAGCAATGGTGGACAAAATGAAAAATTATTGGATATAAGTCCTGTGCATAAAAGTAGAACTGTAAGTGGATGTTTTTTTTTAATATTTGTTAAAAAATTATTTAATTATTTATTGTTCCTTTAACTTCTCTTTATTATAGTCAAACAGATCTCCTAGACGCAATGAGGAACGTGATAAATCTTCAAAACGTAAATCGAATTTGAATCGTTCTCTGAATGAAGAGGCAACACCTGATGGTGGTAAGTTGATTGGTATTTATTTGGTGGAATATATTTACTATAAAGGAAAAAATCTATAAACATGCATATTAGCAATTTTGGGCAACAGAATACATTAAAGTTAATTGCAAATTGTTCTGTTTATGAAAATGATCGAGGAATATTTTTGGTATTAATTTTCTATTGTCTTTCAATTGTCCCGTAACAAATATTTTTAAGACCTTCAAACGCTGCGTAAAATTTAAAGAATTCTTATTAATATTTATCTTCAAGTCATTCTTACATAACTTCTTAATATGGTATACAATTATGGAGATAATATGTGTAATTTGTAAGAAAACATTTTCAAATTTTATTGTTTCATAAAAAAACATAATCATTGACATTTTCCTTCAAAATTTGACAATTATCAATCAAGGACGGACCTTAGAGTTCAACTTTAAATCAAATAAAAATTTCTTTATTTTCCTTTCACGAAACCCTGTCTTTTAATATACATATGTAAAAACTATTCATATATCATTGGAACTCTCATAAATTCCTAGGTGAAATTTATATTTTTACTGCGTGTTGTAGGTTCACCTATCAAAGCGTTTTTAACGGGTGTCGAAGTTGAAAAAAGTCGTATGTATGCATAAAAATATTGCTCCAATTTATTTTATACCAATCGGCTTTTATTCACATTCTGAGTCGGTCTTACATCGTCTGTCGATCTATACGTTCATTAAAATTTTAAAATCAAACTACAGGTAGTAATTTTGAAACTAAATTAGTGAAATTTGGTATACGGGTTTCTGACGGTCCTAAGACGAATCTTATTAAATGTTGTTATGATCAGTCCATTATTTCTTTTAGCTCCCATACAAATATCCTCCGGATATAGTTTAACGGCCATAAATTCCTTAAATATAAATATATTTTACTGACATTTTGCACATCGGTTCTATTTCTATTATAAACAATATTTTATAATAAAAATCGCCAATTTTATATCGATTAGGCCATGATTACCATATTCCACTTTCGGGAATCTGCTTAAAATGCTTGAATAACATAATAAGTAGGTATGTCTCATACAGGCGCGGATCCACGGGGAGGGAAAAAGGGAAATTACCCTGCCCAAAATGAAAACTCTAAATGAAAAATTTGTACTAAATCTTAAAATTTAGGGAAATAGAAAATATAGAATCATTATATTTTCCTCCCCCAAAAGCTTGAGCTGGATCCGCGCCTGGTCTCATAGAAATATACTCTACGCATTATAAGTACGTATTTTTCTACAATTCTTCATGAGACCTATGTTTAAATCAGTCACATACATACCCAGCAAAAATAAACAGAAGTAATTTTTAAGGAAGTTTATTTTCTTACCACTTCCAAAGTATCAATAGATATATATTTTCGGGATCTTAAAAATTAATAAAAACAACATCCAAAGATGTAATTAAAAACATATTCAAAAGATCTTTTTTAAGTTTTTTTTATGAAAAATTAATTTTATTCAAAAAATTTATTAGTTTATATATAAATTAAATTTAACTTCTCTGCAGCGATAAAAAGAAAAATCCAAAGAATCAGTTTTTCATAACATCGGGGACATGACTTCATATTCACTGATTAGGTAACAAAAAAGAGAACATCTTCCTATGACAAGCCTATGTTTAATTCATTGGAAATGATCCGAATTTGTACTACTTCTGAATTACAAGTTCAGGATCTTATTGACTTCTTTGGATGTTCTTTTTTTGCTGGGTAATGGTGTGGGATATATATGAACACGCAAGTTGATTAAATTTTGAGTTAAAAGTGAAACAATCAAAACATTTTAGAAACTAGATTATAAATACATAATAGTGTAGAAGAATTTAGATAATTCCAAAAAAAAGATTTCGTTACATTATTTTTGAAATTTATCGAAAATCTTATTAAAAAATGTACAAAAGTCATTCCTTAGTTGCATAAATTATTTGAGAAAAAATTTACAAATTCAAAAGCAAATATATTTTTCTGCAAGGCCTAGTTTTTCTTTATCTTATTTAATTGCATGATTTTAAAAACGGATTTGTCTTGTACCATTTGATAAATATTTTCATACACGAATTGATGACAGCTCCCTTTAGCTCATGTCTTATTATAGGACATAATTTTTCTAAAAGATTAGGTCCTCCTATATAAAAATTCAATACACTACAATTCGATCTTTACAGTAGTTTAGAGAAATATTTCCGATAATATTCCAAATTTTATTTGAAACTTAAATTTGTTCTCAAATATTAGGATTACTTCAGATATTATGTTATGTGCAAATAAACAAATTTTTTTCTCTATTCTGATAAATTGCCTTGCAGATCTCTTAATAATACAGATAATTTTTTACATCATACTTTTTATACAAATTTATATTACGCTAAATATATTCAGGAAATAATTCCTTCCATTACTTTTTTCTTTAAAATTAAATTTTATTTAACTTTTCAATTCATTATTCTAAAAATTAATTCCTCAATGAAGTTGTAATCAACTAAATCATTTAGTTTTTAATATATCTAAAAAAGTTTTAATAAAACATAACACAATTTCAGAAAAATTCGAATTCAAAAAATAATTTATTAACTCAAATCATTAATCTAATTTTGTTCTGTATAAATGCACTAGTCTATATATTGTTTTATGTTTGTTGAAAAATATTAGAAAATTCGAATTTTAATACATAATTAATAACATAATTAAAACAATATTTGGAATAGTTTTTCTTGTTGATAAATCTTTCAATAGATTGACTTTCAATTAAAAAATTAATTAAATTTAATAAAGAATAAATGATAGTTTCTTCATAAAATCGACTTAAATTAAATGAAAATAATTTTGATTAATTTATTTAATTATAAAAACATTTGTCGATTCGTAATTTAATTTTTTTATTAATATTTTTATTTATAATATTTCTATTATAGACAAAATGTTGTAAGCTTTGTTTAAATGTAGTCTTTCATATATTCCTCAATATTTAATACCCCAATATTTAGCAGCAATTTCTGAAACTACCACTACCACTTTAAACGTTATTCTAACCTCCGATCTTTTTAAGTTATTAAATACAAAACAGTTTCATTACTTTTTTTCATTTATCCATAATTAGCATGACATATCAACATTTAACTTCAACTAGACAACATCTTGAATTATTTTATAAATATACCTACTCATATTTAGTGGGTGTTTCATAAGATTCCACTTCACAAACAAATTAAAATTTAAATGAATTTTGGTTTTGGTTGAGTGCTTATGATTACTTAAGCATAAAAATGCAATTGAAGAATTTATAAAAAAAAAAACTAATGCACCTTTTTTTTCTTTTCTTCAACTAGTTAAATCTGCATAACAAAAAATATTTAATTTAGTCTTTAAACACAAGCCTATAGAAGAACTCTTAATCACAGTAACCAGCCCCTTTTAGAAAAATTAATGGAATATTTACAAGAAATTGATATTAAAACCAAATTAAAACATTTACATTTTCAATCATTTACATTGAAAAATACAAAAGATCAACATTTTGTAGTACTAACCCAAAAGATTTGTGTAAAATATGTTTGTTTTCAATGTGATTTTAAACAGATTTTTAATGCATGTAATGTTACAAAGATTTTAGTTTAATATTTTTAAAAGATTCCCAAAGCAAAACTTAAATTATGATTTATTAATTTATTTTTTTGTTGTTGTTTGCTTTCTAGATGACTCTGCTATGCGTAGAAGAAGACGTCGTGAAATGGGCATGTCACGTCCTCTGGTACCCAATGATGATGCTTCACTAAAGGCTTTGATATCACCCCATAAAACACGTGTGCCATCGCCCACTAAACCAGCCATACGTAATGATTTATCATATCACATGGAAATGGCAAGAAGAGGTTTAGATTTGGCCACTACTTCGGATCGTCGTAGAGCTCAAACAGCCAGTCCGAAAAATATAAAAGAAAGCCCGTCCCCTAAATCATCTAATCCACCTTCCCGAATAAGCAAACGCAGTGATACTGTGGCTATAGGTGAATTGCGCAAGGAACGTTCTTCAGAGGTGAATCGTAAACTAAATGAACGTACACGCACTGGTTTGGAAGAAATCATGAAAATCGTTGAAAATGTTAGTGATAATACGGCAAATCCGCCTAGTGCTATAAATGATTTAAGTCAAACTATGAATCGTTTGAGAGCTAGCCAAGAGAGAGAACGTGAAAAGGAAACAGAATCTCTTAATTTACCCTCTTCCAATGGTGAGGAGCAACAACGCCGACCATCACCAGTAAAACATGCAACATTCGTACAAGAGGAATGTATTTACTATGAACCAGATCCTTTAGAACATATCGAAAATTCCAATGGTGAGGCGGAGCATTTAAAGGGTGGCATGTTGCGTTCTATGCGTATGCTGAAGGCAAAGAGTATAGAAAGAGAAACTGCTGCCTCTGAACCAGCCAAACTATCGCCGATTTTGAGACGCAAAAGCACCGATTGTCCACCCAATGCACTAACGCAAGGAATTACAGCGGCCGCTACACCAAATCATATTGTATCTATTCTTAAGAAAAAAGATCATCTATCGGCGGGAGAATCAAGTTCAGCATCTAGTAATGCTTCGCCGGTTACCTTTTCGTCTAGTGTCATGGATACTCCCTCGAAACAAAAACGAGCTGGTATACTCAAAAAACGTTCATCTTTAGATGAATCGCGTTATTATTCACGCTCTCATTCTCCGGATGAACGTAGTATTTTGATCAAATCAGCTCGTCGCAATTCACTCGAAGAAGTAGCTAATGGCAGTTCGTCCTCTTCCTCTGCACAGGGAGCAGGTCATCATGGCATTCTTAAGCAAAGCAGTTATGATAGCTCTAAAAGTGATGGTTGTCCGTCTGCTACAAGAGAACCTCTACAACCTCATAGTATACTCAAGAAAAAAGACTCCACATCAACGCCCTCAGATGGCGGAGACCATGCTCCTAAACATGTATCGATCTCTCAAGCTGTGATTTTGGCAGCCGCTGAACTCTCGGCTGCTGTTGAAACTGGAGACAAATTTCCTAATGATGACAATTACACACCTAACAATGAAGAGTACGATATTAAACCCATACTTAAATTAGATTCGTCCACGGGTGATGATTCGGTTAAACCGCCTAAACCTATACTAAAGAAAAAATCTTCCGGTGATTCGGATGAACATGAAATTAAACCAATTCTAAAGACTTCACGTAAATCGAGTAGAGAAGAATTTGAATTCGGTGCCTATTCCGATAGCGAAAGTCAACAAGAACCTCAAGTTAAGCCCATACTTAAAACTGATTCTCCCTCCAAACGTCGTTCGTTGGGCGAACCCGATGGTAGTAATCTCAACCAAGAGGGTGAACAACGTGAAACGTTATCACCTTTCCAACTTAAAAGACGTACACGTTCTTTGGAACGTCATGATCAAGCACCTGTGATTGATTTAGCTGCTGCTCTCAATGCAATTGCAACCTCACAAGCTCTGCCCAGTGAATTGGTTTCCTCTTTAACCAATACCACGGCCGGCTCAAATATATCAGTAGCTGAACGTATTAAATCTGTTGAAAAGTTCCTTGCCAATCAAAGTGGCCTACGGTCATCGGCTATTGAAACTTCACCTTCTGCTATAAATACATCGTGGGAATCACCCTTACAAAACGATCCGAATAGTTCGAGTAGTGCAGCGGGTGGTGTTAAGATTTTAAAACCCAGTGTCATAAGACGTGATCTCTATAAGGATAGATTTAAAACTCAACCCGTAACTAGTGATGAAAAGAATTTGTAAGTAGTTTACTTCTTATTAATGTGAAATTTTAATTAAAGTTGGCTCATATATGTGCATTACTTTTCGGATAATATAATTAGTTTGGATATGATTTAAAATTAAAAGTTAATTTTAATTTTATGAATTTATTTTTTATGATATCGTTAAGTTTTGTTGAAGATTTTTGTGACATCGTAAAAGCTTAAGTTTTCAACCAGGCCTTATGAGAATTTGAGGAAAAATAGTTCATATACTTGAAAAATGGTAGCATTATTATATGTATGCCTGGACGACTTTGGTTTTATAGGCAATTATGGTTTATGTTTTAATTTTCTTTAAAAAAGTATTTTTTTTTTTAATATTACTAAATATCTGAAAATTTTCCATAAAATTAATCATTTTCAACTTTAATTTGCTGAATCTTTATACCCTTCACTATCTTACCGGCAATTAAAATTGTCGCCTTAAAGTATGCTTCCATACTTTCACATTTATAAATGTACATCACAATGCTGAATATAAACGTTTGTATGTGTGTGTGTATGTGTATGTACCAATTAATACATAAATCAGTCGGAAAAAGAAGGGCTGAAGATAAATTATAAAATGCCTTATTTAGGATCTAGAAGGCCTGCCACTCGCATTGCAACACTATTTCTTTTTTACACGGCGTGGTATTGGAGGGAAGGCCTTGCCTTTTTCCTTCCAAAAAGAAGCGAAATGGAAAGGACTCATAAATAAATATTCTCTTTTATATTTTGAATGCTATTAAAAAGAGTATGAAATATATTAAAAAAAAAAAACATGCGGACTTCCTTCTTTATCGACTGTTCTGTTTTGTAATGAGAAAATTAGTAGGTGAGTGACACCTACGTGAATTAGTACGTGATTTTTTTTAAAGGAAGTCGATGCATTTTTTAAGAAATGTGTTTAAAATTTGTTCGGAGGCATTTAAAAAGGCCTGTTGGGAGGAAGCACTAACATATTTTCCTGCAGGGAACATACTTTTATTAACGTTCAATAAATAAATAAACAAATAAATAAATAGTTGAATAAAAGAATCTTTATTTTTATATATGAAATTAGGGGTCAGGTTTACCGAGGTTGTCAGGTTAGGTACTAATTTTTAGTAACTGGGTTTCGAACTAAGAGAACATGACGATATAGGGATATGCATATAAAAGACCAATGTTATGGACGAAGTACGTCAACTGCGCTATGTGCTAAAAATGGTATATCGAATAAAATTGGCGATTATGATTTGTAATCGCATAATATGTGTGTTGTGGTTCACAATCGCAATAGAACTGTCGATTTCAAAAGTAAACAAAATTTTCACTGAAATATTTTCAAACTAACAGAGCTATTCTCGACTATTCCCGATTGATAAACGAATTTATTGTGATACTAAAACAAATTTTGACAAAAAGGAAAATTCTTCTATTCTGGCTTTGAAAAAAATATTTTTTGTATAAATTTCTGCTGATAGCTGTCACATTCATAAAAGTACATGATAATAACTAATGACTGACAATTGTCATTAATTCGAGAATAGCACTGTAAATATATATATTTGCCCTTTAAAGTTAAATTACTTTTTCTTAATTTAAATTTTAAACTTTATTTAAATTTTATTACTGTTATTGAAAATTATTCCTTATTCTGCAACAAAATCAACTATATGACTCTCTAGCGAATAAAAAATAGGTTAAAATAAGAAAATACAAAAAAATGTTCAATAAATCGAACAGATGTTTAATATATCCGTATCATTAAATCATTTAATATGCATCATCTACAAGAAAAACTCTACATTATTATAAATAACTTTCAAGCTGCTACAAAATAATTCTTAAAAAAAAGAAAAACTCACACACACACACATACACACTAACGTTCACAAATTATCCATACAAATCTTTAACAAGACAATTTTTTCACACTTTTGGCTTTTAGCCAAGAAAATTTATTTTTCGTGACTATCTTCACTGCGCTAGGTTTCTCTTCCACAAGTCGTTGAAACTTGTAATGCGCCAAAAAGGAAACAAATTTAAAAGAAAAATCCCATAAGTAAAAAAATATAAAAAAGAAAAATCTTTAAAATGCATTTTTCGACTAGAAGAAAATATTTCAATTTGATGAAACAAATAAATATTTATATAGATGCAACAGCAGAATATTTCGATATGTATTTTATAAATAGTGTGTTAGTCCACAAACACGTTCCAAAAATTTGTATTGTATAAGTTAAAGCAACAAATACAAATTAAATACAAAAAAAAAATATTGGAAACTGTGTGATATTCTAATATTTAAATACAAATATTTAAAATTTAAAATTGAATTGTGTTAAGACAAGCTAGAGAAATGAAAATGAATGCATTTTTATATTTTAATTATGTAGTATAATGATGAGCATTTGTGTTGTTTTATGTTTAGTATCTAATTAAATTTGAAAAAGTTTATTGCCTTTAGGCTATATATTTTTTTGGTTGTGTTCTTTTTTCTTTTGGACTGACGCCGTTTTTTTTTTTGATTTTAAAGATAATTTTTTTTTCTTGTTATGTCTCTTATTCAAATGCATTTTTTTCATTTATGTTTAAAAAGTTTTATCTATTTTTAAAATCTTTAATAGATTTATAAGATTTTTAGTTAGGATAGTTTTTGTTTTTGTTAAATTTGAAAGATAAACCAATAAATGCTATAAATAGTCAGACCGGAAGAGTGTCATATATGTCTCCCAAAATAACTAAGGATTATTTTATATACATAAATAAATTGTTTATGTATAATTAAATCATAAAACATTTTTGTAAGAAAATTAATGTTTTTGTTGTAAAAATATTTTGGGAAAAAATTAAAAAGAATTGTGGAATAATAAATTATATATTTGTCATAATTTAAATGATACTGAAAAGGTTTTTAAATACCCAGTAAAAACTTTGCTTTCCTGGTAAGCTAGCAGGTATAATTGGAAATAAAAATAAACTACTTATTTTTTGTCTCAATAACTAGTTATTTTTGATTCGAGTTGCATTGAACTTGGGACCCTATTAACTAGTCGTTTTTAATGACTAACGTCTTACTCAGTACACCATCTCTCACTTAATATTTAAAGCTAAAAAAACTTGTTT